>JARQOC010001811.1:0-34597 GCA_033576535.1 Allobates femoralis | reverse complement strand
GCTTCTATTGCACTTATTCCCAGTTTACATACAGTGTTGGCCAAAAGTATTGACACCCTTGCAAATCTGTCAGATAATACTCAGTTTCTTCCTGAAAATGATTGCAATCACAAATTCTTTGGTATTATTATCTTCATTTAATTTGTCTTCAATGAAAAAACACAAAAAAGAGAATGGAGCAAAAAGCAAAACATTGATCATTTCACACAAAACTCCAAAAATGGGCCAGACAAAAGTATTGGCACCCTCAGCCTAATACTTAGTTGCACGACCTTTAGCCAAAATAACTGCGATCAACCGCTTCTGGTAACCATCAATGAGTTTCTTACAATGCTCTGCTGGAATTTTAGACCATTCTTCTTTGGCAAACTGCTCCAGGTCCCTGATATTTGAAGGGTGCCTTCTCCAATCTGCCATTTTTAGATCTCTCCACAGGTGTTCTATGGGATTCAGGTCTGAACTCATTGCTGGCCACCTTAGAAGTCTACAGTGCTTTCTCTCAAACCATTTTCTAGTGCTTTTTGAAGTGTGTTTTGGTCATTGTCCTGCTGGAAGACCCATGACCTCTGAGGGAGACCCAGCTTTCTCACACTGGGCCCTACATTATGCTGCAAAATTTGTTGGTAGTCTTCAGACTTCATAATGCCATGCACACCGTCAAGCAGTCCAGTGCCAGAGGCAGCAAAGAAACCCCAAAACATCAGGGAACCTCCGCCATGTTTGACTGTAGGGACCGTGTTCTTTTCTTTGAATGCCTCTTTTTTTCTCCTGTAAACTCTATGTTGATGTCTTTGCCCAAAAAGAGAGAACATTCTTCCAAAACGTTTTAGGCTGTCTCAGGTAAGTTTTGGCAAACTCCAGCCTGGCTTTTTTATGTTTCGGGGAAGAAGTGGGGTCTTCCTGGGTTTCCTACCACACAGTCCTTTTTCATTCAGACACCGACGGATAGTACGGGTTGACACTCTTGTAACCTCGGACTGCAGGGCAGCTTGAACTTGTTTGGATGTTAGTCGAGGTTCTTTATCCACCATCCGCACAATCTTGCGTTGAAATCTCTTGTCAATTTTTCTTTTCTGTCCACATCTTGGGAGGTTAGCCACAGTGCCATGGGCTTAACATCTTGATGACACTGCGCACGGTAGACACAGGAACATTTAGGTCTTTGGAGATGGACTTGTAGCCTTGAGATTGCTCATGCTTCCTCACAATTTGGTTTCTCAAGTCCTCAGACAGTTCTTTGGTCTTCTTTCTTTTCTCCATGCTCAATGTGGTACACACAAGGACACAGGACAGAGGTTGAGTCAACTTTAATCCATGTCAACTGGCTGCAAGTGTGATTTAGTTATTGCCAACACCTGTTAGGTGCCACAGGTAAGTTACAGGTGCTGTTAATTACACAAATTAGAGAAGCATCACATGATTTTTCTAACACTGCCAATACTTTTGTCCACTCCCTTTTTTATGTTTGGTGTGGGACTATATCCAATTTGGCTTTAGGACAATTCTTTTTGTGTTTTTTTCTTTGAAGACAAATTAAATGAAGATAATAATACCAAAGAATTTGTGATTGCAACCATTTTCAGGAAGAAACCGAGTATTATCTGACAGAATTGCAGGGGTTACAAAGCACCCACTGACCTTGTGGAGACCAGTGGAGGATAACACTGCGGGCACCAGTTAAAGCACTCAAACACAGTGAAACCCAAGGTGCATTGCTCCCTAAAATTTTAATATGCAGATGAAGTCCATGGAGCTTCGGTTAAGAGTCTACAACATGGACACCAGCCAGGTTTGATAACTGGCTGGTGTCCATGTTGTAGACTCTTAACCGAGGCTCCATGGACTTCATCTGCATATTCAAATTTTAGGGAGCAATGCACCTTGGGTTTCACTGTGTTTGAGTGCTTTAACTGGTGCCCGCAGTGTTATCCTCCACTGGTCTCCACAAGGTCAGTGGGTGCTTTGTAATGTCTGTCTATCAAGCATTGCTCCCACCCAGCCAGAATCCTCCGCCACACTGATGAGGGGCAACAACCCCGAAACAGCTGTCTGTGGTTGGATACCTAGTCCATGGTAAACCCCTGGCCATATCTTTAAGCTCGCAAGGGCTGGATAGTGACTTAAGGGCTACTAATACCCTGGGCTGGGTCCTTCCCTGGTGGGATAACTGGCTGGTGTCCATGTTGTAGACAGGTAACAGAGGCTCCATGGACTTCATCTGCAGAATTGCAGGGGTGTCAATACTTTTGGCCAACACTGTAGTCATTTGAATAACATCCAGCTACATACCGTATATATGATCATATGACAAGTTATAAAGCACGAGTTACATGGCACTGTACCGGGCTACAGCATGTCCAAATCAGATATTACTCAGAGATGGTGCAGTAATCAGGACCGTTGGGTGGAGGAACAGGAACCCCCCCCCCCCCGTACTCAAGGCTAAACCCTACATGCGTTTCGCGTGGCAGTATTCGGATGCTTAATACTGGGGAACGCACCCATAGCTAACCAGCATTACCTTTTGTATTCCGGAGTTGCGGTCACCTGACCAGCATCGTCCAATTGGATGTGTGTCTCGGCGCATGCGCAGACGCTGAAGACCACGCAACTCCTCCTCGGCTGGTGTCAACGTCGTGACACGATCCCAGAAGCCCGGCAGTTGTCAGGCCAAACGGGACCTCCCCAAGATGCTTGGTGATGCCACGAGGAGAAGTGGTGAAATCCAAAAGTGCGCACATGCACACCACATCCATTTTACCTATTAGAAGCGCACAGGACATAGTGACATTACAACATGGAAGATCCAATAACTTCAGTAATAATTAGAAATTGAGAATTGATCTTCCATTATTTAATTCATCTTTGCCTTCATGTCTGTATCTTCCATCCCAGATATGTGTACTTCATATGGAATTATAAGGTCTGCCGGTATAAAAAGATGCATTAATAAGGATTTGTGGGGGAGTTCCTGTCCCTCCACCCAACGGTCCTTATAACCGCACCATCACTGGGTAATATCTGATTTGCATATGCTGTACAATTGTACTGTGAAATGTAACTCGTGCTTTGTAACTTGCTATATGTTTATGTACATTGTATGTAGCTGGATGTTATCCAAATGACTATGTAAGCTGGGAATATGTGCAATAGAAGCACAACATTGTAATACTAACATAGCTATGCGATTTGTAGCATCTAGCACATTCATTTTATTATTGCCCTGTGTTGAGGCTTATTCCATCTGTGGCATAAGAACTTGTACATGACCGCCAGAACCTGGATGCCTTTTAGGTGTACCTGTTTATAACTTAGTAATAAAATTACTCAATTTTAATTGCGCATAAACTCCGCTGTTTCTCTGGTTCTTATACTAAGCCTAAGGCATCATTGTCTACACAAACCATAAAGGGGGCATTTACAAGAGATTGGGCTACAAGCCAGAAGTTCAGCTGTAGCTGGTCCATGGACCTCACGTCACCACTCTCAGTGGCCATAATGATGGAGAAGAACGTAATGGAGTGCTATCTTCTTCAGTGATGAGATCCACTTTAATCTTGGACACAATTATAGATGGAAATTAGTTTTCAGACCATGCAGGCAACTCAATGAACAGGCCTGCACAAATTGAATGTGGAACTGTCCTAAGTACCATTTTTCAACACAACAACGCCATGCCACATGGTGTTCATGCTACAGTCAGCAGTCTTTGTGGCCAAAATATGCTACTATGGAATGCAGTCTCCAGATTGTCTGGGACATCACTGGTTATCAACTGCAAAGGGAGCTGCAAGCAGTGAATCTTGATTAATTGCATGCCCAAGTCCATTCAGCGTAGCAGAACATTCTTCAGAGAACTTTAAAAGGAAAACTGTCAGGTCAAAAATCCATATGTAGGGGCGTGGCCTAGCGGAGCATGTGAGCGGACGCACGGTGAAGAGCTCCCGCCGAACGCCGCTATATTATCCTCACTAGCCCGGTTTTAGATTGCTACAGCAAGCCCCTGCAGCAGTGAGTGCACTGCCTGGAGGCGGAAGACTGACACCGGAGGCCCCGGAGCGACGCTATGCCCCGCCGCCGGCAACAAGAGCTGGGAGCAGGAGGAGGAGGGGGCTCCCAAGATGGCGCCGCTGCCCGCCTGGAAGCGGAGCGGGAGAATGCGGCTTGCCAAAGACGTATGACAGCAGCTATGAAGCTGCAGAAGTATGCTCACCATAGTGCAGACCACGAGGTGGGTGAGGAGGAGGGAGAAGGCCATGTGGAGGAGGATGACAATGGATCTGAGGGAGAGGTGGAGTCGAGGGCTGAGGCTGCAGAGAGGGAGGAGGGGACGGATGAGCAACAGCAGCAGGGACTGGAGATCCCAGAGGAGCCCACTATGAAGGACTTATTTACTTTAGTGTCATCAATGAAAATGACTCTGAACACTTTAGCTACCACTGTTCAGGGATTAAAAGGAGAAATTGCCAGCATCAATGTGGCTTTAAAGAAATCTGATGCACGCATGTCTGAGGTGGAGGAGAGGGTTGGAGCCACAGAGGAGAGTGCAGCAATTGCAGCAGTCTGACAACAAACATAATAAGCTGCTGGCTGAGGTATTGGCAAAAAATGACGACTTGGAGAACAGATCGCGGAGGAATAATCTCTGGCTAGTGGGGTTCCCTGAGAAAGTGGAGGGAAGGCATCCCACCGCGTTCATTGAACAATGGTTGAAAGATAAAATTGGAGAGTCATCCTTAACTAAAGTTTATGCCGTGGAAAGAGCCCATAGGGTTCCGATGCAGCCCCGGCCACTGGGATCGGAGCCTCGTACCATCCTGGCCCGGATCTTGAACTTTAGGGATCGAGACATAATCCTGAGAAAGGTGAGGGATGCGGAGGACATGACATATAACGGCCAAGAGCTTGCAATATACCCAGATTACTCGCCGATCGTACAAAGGTAACAGAGAATTTACTGGTGTTAAAAAGAGAATGCGGGAGCTGGGACTGCAATATTCAATGTTCTTTCCCGCTAGACAGAGTGGCCGCGTTGGGGAAGGTACAATTTTTTGTTTCACCAGAGGAGGCGTCTCAATGGCTGGACTCCAATGCTAAACGGCTCAGAGCGAGCGAAGGCTGAGATGTATATGGTTTGACTGATGCTGGATCGCTTGCTACCATTCTGCAGGAAAAGGAATGGGAATGTTTGACAATTATCAGAACTTGTTGCTGGACTGTTTTTGTTACAGAATTTTTTATCCGGACCTTTTGAATTTTTTTTTTATTCTCCTTTTTCTGGACATTTATGAGAGGTCGCGCTGTTGGATGCGGGGGATTTTTTTTTTTCGGGACTCTGGGGTCACAATGTGTCTTACGATCTTAAAAAAATATTCAGAGAAGGGGAAATGTGTACTATGTGTTTTTATGAAAAATGTTGGGCTGTTACCTTGATAAGGTATTAAGTGGCGTTCAATTAGGCGGGAGGAGGACAGGTTGAATACGCCGTCAATGGATAGGAGAAGGTGGAGGACGACAATCGCTAGGATTTGGAGACCCGAACTGCCTGATGGTGGCGGATGTACTAGGGTAGTGGGGAGACAACGGGGGGGGGGGTTGGGGAGGATGGGGGGAGGGGGACAGAGGGAAGAGGGAATCTAGACGGCAGAGAATGGTTATAAGAACGCGGATTACATGGGATGGCTGACATTAAGGTATTGGGCTGGAACGTGAGGGGGATGTCTGATGTTACTAAGAGGGCGGCTGTGTTTCAATATATTCTAGACCAGAAACCAATGATTATATGTCTAATGGAAACGCATTTGGTAAAGGAAAAGTTGGATCTTGTGCAGAAAAGATGGATTCAGGAGTCCTACCATTCTATGTACTCTTCCTACTCGAGGGGGGGTGTCTGTGATGATCCCTAGGACCACTAAATTTGAAGCAATAGAAACCTGTGTGGACACAGAGGGACAATATGTTATAGTGGTGTGTAAAGTACAGGGACGATTGATGGCCATCGTGGCTATGTACATTCCGCCGCCCTACTCGAGTGGGAAGATCAAAGAAGTTATGGAGTGGATGGGGCGTTTGGGTGAGATACCTATGCTTTTAGTGGGAGATCTGAATAATGTCCAGGACGATTATTGGGACAAATTTAGGAATAATCCACTTAGGACTCAGGGCCATGTTACCCCCTTTGGGATTCTCCTTCAAGAACTAGGGTTACGTGATATCTGGAGGGAAAGGAATCCGGGCGTCAGATGCTTCTCCTGTTATTCCACTACTCATAATACGCTTTCACGTATAGACATGGCTCTGGGGTATGGTCGTATGGACGAGTTGGTACTGACTGTCGATTATTTGCCCAGAGTTATTTCTGATCGTAAACCTGTATGTGTCATGGTACGATCTGGGGAAGTGGTGAGGGGCAGTAAGGCGAGCTGGAAACTACACCCGGCATGGATGCAGTCCATAAATATGATTCAGATAAAAAATTCCACAACCTCTTTTTGTATGTTTAATGATCATACAGCTAGTCCGTCAATAATTTGGGACGCAATGAAGGCATATTTAAGGGGACTATTAATTAAAGAAATAAACATGCGGAAAACTATAACAAGACAGGAGGAAGGTGAGAAGTTGGAAGCGGTGAGGCAGGCTGAGGAGGCTCTGATACAAGGGGGCGGGGGAAGAGCAGCGACTAGACTGCGGACTGCACAGGAGGAGCTGGATGGGTTCAAAATTGATAAGGCGCTCAAAAGAAATGAATTTAGACGGATGGCATTTTATGAGGAGGGAGAGAAGGTTGGGCATTTGCTGTCGTTGGTGGCCTCGGCGCAGAGGAAGACTCCATTTGTCTACTCGATGTATAGGCCAGATAAGTCTAAGACAACAGACTCCGCGGATATTGGGGACATTTTCCTGGATTTCTATAGGAGATTATATTCCTCTGGGGCGGAGGCCAGCACGGATAGTATTGAGGCATATTTAGCTGACCTGCAGCTGCCTAGGTTGTCAGAAACAGATAGAGCTACCTTGGAGGCCCCGATTACATATGAAGAATTAAGTATAGCTTTGGCGTCCATGGCCAACGATAATGCGCCGGGGGCAGACGGGATACCAGCGGAACGCTATAAACGCTTGGAAGAGGTATTGTTGCCAAAGCTGCAGGAAGTGTTAGAATGGTCGAGGGAGGAAGGGGTGCTGCCTGCATCCATGAGAGAGGCGACAATTGTTGTTCTACCTAAAGAGGGCAAGGACTTGGGACATCCGGAATCCTATAGACCTATTTCTTTACTATCCGAAGACATTAAGATACTGGCTAAAGTCCTGGCTAATAGACTGACGGGTGTTGTTAATACTCTGATACACCCTGACCAGTCGGGTTTTATGCCTGGCAGGTCCACCGCGGTGAACCTAAGGAGACTATTCCTTAATATGCAGTTACCAACTGACAATGCGGGTAGGAGAGTTATAGCCTCGTTGGATGCCCATAAGGCCTTTGATTGTGTAAGTTGGCAATTTCTATGGGCAATACTGGAGTTCCTGGGTTTTGGGCCTATCTTTCTATAATGGATACGCCTGTTATACTCCCAGCCAGTGGCTAGAGTGCGGGTTAATGGGGCACTATTTGGACCAATATGTTTGCAGAGGGGTACTAGGCAGGGGTGTCCCCTCTCTCCACTTCTATTTGCACTTGTTATGGAACCGTTGGCTGCTAAATTAAGGAGTGATAGGGAACTGACAGGGTTTAGATATGGTGGGATGGAAGAGAGGGTGGCACTCTATGCGGATGATGTTCTGCTGTTCCTTGAGGACTCTGGAGTCTCACTGACAAGAGCTATGAGACTTATTGATCAAATATGGCGACTTGTCTGGACTTAGAATAAATTGGCACAAGTCCACAATGTTCCCTTTGGATGAGGAGATGTCATCTGTGGTGGAGAGTGGGGGCCTTAAGGTGGTAGACAGATTTAAGTACCTTGGGATTTGGGTATCGACTCCCATTACCAGTTTTCTAGATTTGAACTTGACGCCAGTCCTCGAGACTATTAAAAACAAATTGAAGGCATGGAACAGGTTGCATCTCTCAGTTGTTGGCCGAATAAAATGTAATTAAAATGGTGCTGATGCCCAAATTGCTCTACGTTTTTCACAACGCTCCAATATCCATTTCCCGGGCCAGGTTCCGGCAGATCAATTCTCTGTTTCGTAGCCTGATCTGGGGCAAAAAACAGGCCAGACTGAGACTGGAACTTCTTCAGAGGCCCAAGGATGAGGGTGGACTGGCATTGCCTAACCCTTATTTATACTATATAGCGGCACAGACTCAGCATGTGAGGGGATGGGCACAGAGGGCAGGAAGACCCTCTATTCAGAAAGTTATGGAAGGAGTAACCAACAGAAGCCCATTGATACTTAGTGTGGAAGACGGGTCGATGGGAAGGATGGGAAGGCAATATCCCACTATGCAGTTGATGCAGAATATATGGGGAAAATTGAAGTTGATTAGGGGAGTGAGGGGACTGACAAACCACTCTCCCTTGTGGGGTAATACTAATCTTCCGGAGATTGTCAAAATGGGGTGCCTGGTAGAATGGAGGGAGAAGGGAATTGTGTTGGCACAACAAGTGTTGGAAGGACAGAGGCTTAAACCATTCTCTATGCTTTGGGAGGAATATGGTTTACACGAGAGGGGGACTTATCAGTACCTGCAGATGAAACATGCGCTTCAGACACAGGCGGAGAGTGGTGAGTTGATAATACAGAGGGACTTGGTTCTTGACTACGTTTGCGAAGGGGGGCCTACGAGAGGGGTGATAGCGACCACGTATCGGGACATATTGCATACTTTTTTGATTCAGTATCCTCTTAGGGCCAGGAGCCGGTGGGAGATGGAGGTGGGAGCTCTGGAGGATGACAAATGGGAAGCAATCTTGGAGTGGATTCCGAGGCAGTCACTGAGCGAACCTGGCAGGATGTCACAGCTCTACATCTTGCACAGAGTATATAGAACACCAGAATTTCTACATAAAATTAAACTAAGATCAAACTCGGAATGTGCAAGGCGTCGGATGGAACCAGCGGGCATGCTCCACATGTTGTGGTTATGCCCACGGTTGTCAGCAGTCTGGATCATGGTGCTTGCTAGAGTGGGAGGCGCGTATGGGTGCAGTGTACCTCGAGATCCAGTGGTGTGTTTGCTGGGGTTTGTGGATGAGATACAGGTGGACGATGCAGGCAAGATAGCCATTGCACGACTGTTATATATTGCACGCAAGTTGATTGCAAAACATTGGATTGGGACAGAACCGCCATCGAGAGGGGAGTTTGTGACCCAGGCCAACTATATTTCACTTCTGGAGAGGGGGATATACCGCAAGAGGGGGAAGTTGGATCTTTATGACAAGATATGGTCACCTTGGCACGACTATGGGGTAGGATAAGTTATGATGCCCGATCATAAGTGTAAATTATGACACAACTTCTACATGATGTACATGGGGGTAATCTGCACTAAACATATTGTTTGATTTGTTTTCTTTTATATAGGTATATAATGACTGTATCGGTCGTCTAGGAGGGGGGGGGAGAGGGGGGGGGGGGAAAGGGGACTTTGAAGGGCTTTGGGAGGGGGAGTTTCAAGAACATTTAAAATCTATAAATATTGGATGTTATTGCTGGACATATATTGATTATATTGTTTAATAAAAAATATCTGATATAAAAAAAAAAAAATCCATATGTAACTGCCATCATTTTCTAATTCCTTTCTCTAAGCTATCTTTATTTATTTATTTCTATTACTTATATTCCCCTCCTATCTTCTGTAAACTTCAAATGAAGCGATTCATTCCATTTGTCAATCACAGTGAATGATCCACTTAGTTCTCGGCTGTATACTCCTCACATGATGATTACGAATGTCACATCACAGCACAGGAGATCAGTGTGGGGGGGGGGCTGCATCCTTTTCTCTACTCTTTTTGCAGCAAAATCAAGATCAGATAAACACAGGATCTCGGACAGCACACATTCCTTTTAAAAGAAACAAATAGAATCTAGATCAGATAAGGCAGACCTTTTAGCTTTCTCCCTCTGTGTCCTGAACAGAACAGTAGCTCCAGAAAGTGAAACCACACAGCACTGAGAGCAGAGGGAGGAGGGAGGAGAGAGCTGCAGACAAGGCGTGCATAATTACATGACAGTTTATACCAGAGGTCCCCAACTCCAAGCCTCAAGGCCCACCAACAGTGCATGTTTTCAGGATTTCCTTAGCATTTGACAATTGGAATCACCACCTGTGCAGGAGATTGAATTACCAACTGTCAAATTTCTAAGAAAATAATAAAAACCTGAACAGTTGGTGGGCCTTGAGGACTGGAGTTGGGGACCTCTGGTTTATACAACCAGGACTAATCGTCTCAGCTTATAATGGGACAGGACTAATGCAGCAGCTCTCTGCAGGGTGTGAAGATGTTGATAACATGGAAGCTACAAAGGGTAGAATAATGATTTTACATGTATTTAAAAGGCCTGCCCAGGCCCTATTCCAGGGTAATATTAGTATCTTACTGAAAAATGACCTGACAGTGTCCCTTCAAATGATCTCACTGGTAGCATACCAAGGCGTATAAACCTATGTATCTATGCAAGTGGAGTTACTTCTTCATACGGAATAAAGAGAGAAGGAAAAAAAAAAAAAAAAACCAACACAAATTGTTAAAATCATTAACATGTCTATCAATCATGCACATTCCATAATTCCAAGGACTGTTCCCTTTCTGTTCTTGAAACTTCAATGTCGAGCAACGTATAGACCGTAGATGGTCATTCTCAATACCCAGACTAGCTCATGTCTAAATGACCGTGCAGTTAAAAGTTTAAAGTAGCTTTTCCCATATATCCCTATAAGCCTTGGGACTTTCATTTGCATTTGAAAGAGTTAAATTAAATAATTTTTAAATCCTCTAAAATATGGCTATTTCCATTATCGGAGGGTAACATTTTTTGTTGGAATACAACTGAAAACCTGTGTATAATGCATATTCTAGTATAACTTTATTTGACTGTATTACAAAGAATACTCTAAAATTCTATAATAAGAGGCAATACAAAAAAAGAAAAAAAGAATAGTATACTACGTGGTGTACGTTTTAGGGTATGTGCACACTGGTAGGCGGGTTGGTCGGCGGCAGCTGAGCGGACCCGCCAGGAAGCTCTGCAGCCGTCCACCGGCTTCCTGGCGGGTATGTGCGGCGGGTGACGGGCGGGTGCACAGCGGGTTAGCGGCGGCGGTTATGCAGCGGCTGGAAGCAGCACATGATTCTGCTTGCAGCCGCTGCAGAACCGGCCGGTTTATAGAACATGCACATTCGTTGCTAACCCGCTGGGAACCCAGCAGGTTAGCAACAGATGAGCATGTGTAAACCGCCGGTGTGTGCACAGCGGGTGTCGGTTCACATACCGTATATACTCGCGTATAAGCCGAGTTTTTCAGCCCAAAAATTGGGCTGAAAAGTACCCCCCTCGGCTTATACGCGAGTCAGTGCGGGGGCTGCTGTATACAGCGGTATAAAGCAGCCCCCGCATCCCCAGTAATGCAGGGCCCCCCCCCTCATGCTCCGGTCACCTGTAAAGCAAATTATACTTATCATTGTCCCGCTGCCGTCCGCATCTGCCGACATCGCGATCCTCCATCTTCATGCATCTTCTTCCTGTTTCTGTGCGCGTCGCAGGCAATGACGTCAATACCGGCGACGCGCACAGGAAACAGGAAGAAGTCGCATGAAGACGGAGGATCGGGATGTCGGCAGATGCGGACGGCAGCGGGACAATGATAAGTATAATTTGCTTTACAGGTGACCGGAGCATGAGGGGGGGGCCTGCATTACTGGGGCTGCCTGTATACTACCACTGGGGCTGCTGTATATAGGGGCCCTGCATTACTGGGACTGCAATACCACTGGGGCTGCTGTATATAGGGGCCCTGCATTACTGGGGCTGCAATACCACTGGGGCTGCTGTATATAGGGGCCCTGCATTACTGGGGCTGCAATACCACTGGGGCTGCTGTATATAGGGGCTGCAATACCACTGGGGCTGCTGTATATAGGGGCTGCAATACCACTGGGGCTGCAATACCACTGGGGCTGCTGTATATAGGGGCTGCAATACCACTGGGGCTGCTGTATATAGGGGCTGCAATACCACTGGGGCTGCAATACCACTGGGGCTGCTGTATATAGGGGCTGCTGTATACACCACTGGGGCTGCAATACCACTGGGGCTGCTGTATATTGGGGCTGCAATACCACTGGGGCTGCAATACCACTGGGGCTGCTGTATATAGGGGCTGCTGTATACACCACTGGGGCTGCAATACCACTGGGGCTGCTGTATATAGGGGCTGCAATACCACTGGGGCTGCAATACCACTGGGGCTGCAATACCACTGGGGCTGCTGTATATAGGGGCTGCTGTATACACCACTGGGGCTGCAATACCACTGGGGCTGCTGTATATAGGGGCTGCAATACCACTGGGGCTGCAATACCACTGGGGCTGCTGTATATAGGGGCTGCTGTATACACCACTGGGGCTGCAATACCACTGGGGCTGCTGTATATAGGGGCTACTGTATACACCACTGGGGCTGCAATACCACTGGGGCTGCTGTATATAGGGGCTGCAATACCACTGGGGCTGCTGTATATACCACTGAGGCCTGCTGTATATCATACTGCTGGGGCCTGTATACCACTGCTGGGGGCTGTATACCTGTGCTGGGGTCCACCCTCGGCTTATACGCGAGTCAATAGGTTTTCCCAGGTTTTGAAAGGCAAAAGTAGGGGGGTCGGCTTATACACGGGTCGGCTTATACACGAGTATATACGGTAGGTTTTAATGTTAATCCAAACGCCGGTTTGGATTAACATAAATTTACATAAAACTAATGTAAACCGACCGGCGGTTTACACAGCTAAACCGACCCTAACCCGGCATATGTGCACATACCCTTAAGAGGTTTTCCTGACTAGATAGGTTAAAGTAACCGCAGTTTAAATTTTTATTTAATAATAAATTTAGAAGAAGAAATTCAATACATTTTTCAAATATACTAGTTAATTGTAAAACCTTCTAAACTTTGTGGAAAACGATATAACTTGTGAGACACATTGTTACATTTTGTGGCCGTGTACAAATGGAACAATGTGTCCATGATTTCACTACAACCAGAGATCTGCGAACAATCTCTGCACAATTATCTGTGTATGTAACTGGGCCTTTAGTCAGATCAGTCTTCACACCGAATACGGCCACATAATTACATAAGGGTAACGGGGGCATAGCCTACACAGAGTGCGAGCTCCTGACTACAGCTAGTGAGGTAACAATGAATCAGATTACCTCAGGCTACAGCACAGTGCTGAGCAATGTCAGAATGTCAGGATCAGTGAAAACACCTCTGTCTTTTCCTTAGCACGAGCTTCTCTGCTCTGTCATCTAGCTCCCCACACAGCTCAGTATCTCTCTTGGCCTTTATGTTTGTCACACTGCACTTCTCCCCATCAGCTGCTGGCCATGCCCACACATCCCTAAAATGCAGTTTTAAAAAGTGCACAAAAATGTTGAGAAAATAAGTCATATTGCACAAAAAATCTTAGCTGCTATGTGACCTAACATTAACAACCAGTGCAGTATTATTTTTTTTTTTTCAATGAAATGATATTTACACTTTACAACGTAGCCATCGTTTCAATTTGTATTTCATAAATCAAAAGTACAAATAAAAATAAGCAACGGTGTATCTTATCATGCATATTAGCTTCTTTCTCTTCCAGAATTAATCACTTAAGGTAAAATCTATATTCAGTGAAGATTTCCCATAACTGAGATAGAAGATGGCAGCTGTTAGGCTGGCTTCACACTGTGGGTGTGATCCGATCCGTGGCTGTCAGCTTAAGCCAGACAGCCCCGGACCGGATTTTGGCCCCATTGTATCCTCTAGGGCCAGATGGAGAGGGATGGCAGCTCTCTGCCATCCGATTTCCATCTCTCTGGGAGAATTCCGATTTTTCTCACGGACACAAAACAGTTGCTTGCAACATTTTTGTGTCTGATGAGAAAAAATCTCCCTTAATTGCCTTCTCCCGGATTCGGGGCAATCCAGCGCTCCCTAACATGTGAGCCTATGGGGCCCTGAACCAGGAAGATCCGGCAACCGGACACCTGCGGATGCATGCCGCTGTTATTTCAGGACCGCAGCTAGCTTCCCGCGAGCCGTGGTCCTGAATCATCAGCAGTGTCAGCTGCATGTGGCTGCACACCAGATCGGAGGGCATATTAGCCCTCAGGTTCTGTGTGGTGTGCTGATCCGGTCCGGGGCTGTAAGGTTCACCCTGACAGCCATGGATCGGATCACACCCGCAGTGTGAAGCTGACCTTACTGAGGAGATTCTATGTAGATAGAATATGGAGGAGGTGGAGCTCTGTATCTAGTTTCTACCTCTAGATCCTCCCTCCTCTCATCATCATAGAATCTCAACAGCTGTTATTTCCTATCTCAGTAATGGGAAAGTCTTCACGGAAAACAGATTTTATCTCGGAATTAAGAATTTTTATAATGATTGATCAATTCTGAAAAAAAAAAAAAGAAAAAAGAAAAAAAAAGCAAATTTGTTTGCTAAAACAGATTACAAAGTTTTTTATTTTCATGTGTATATTGCTTTATGGAATACAAATTTTAAATGATGGTTATGTTTTAACAATTTGCTTGTACTCTGAAAATAATGTGCTATACTATCCGCCTTGTGGATCCAGAGCAGGCAGCTCAGTGGTCTGCATCTACATCAGTGATGACATCATTTGACTATTCTTGTGTCACAAAAATCGCATCTCAGGTAAATGGAACAAGGTAAAGAAAAAACTGCTGGCACTCCCTTACGTGCAATGTGAGCAGATGCATAGCCGAACATAAAACATACATCATCTGAAGTTTCTCTGATGAGGTGTTATTGCTGCAAGCAACCACAGGTCTCCCTGTGACACAAGAACTGTGAATCTTGTGTATTATTTCTAATTTTTAATATTGTATATTCCCTGTCCTAGTCTTGGTTTTTGTTCTGATGTATAAACTAGCTACAATCAAACGAGAAATCAGTTTCACACAATTATTCATGAAGCTCCACAATCAATATTTTTTCCCTGCTGTTCTCCACGCTTCAAACCAGGTTGGATTCTTGCATAAAACCACAGCCCACATACAGCTTTATTACCTTTTCTAAAAGTATATGCTTATTTCAATCATCACCATGGGGAACTGCACATGTTTATTACATTGTTTCTATTGCTCCAGTACATCTGTTCACTCTTTATGTTTCCTTGGTGCAGATACTTGTGTGGTATATAATATTTCTATACATTTTTTAAATTTTAATAGTGACCCATAGCTATGTTAAACCAGTTAAAGTGCGGCAAAATAAAAAAGAAAAACAATAATGAAAACGCAAATCTGCAATTGTTTTTTTCTTTACAGTGTTTATTTATCTTGTAAACTTACCTGACAATATTATTCTCCACTAGATGGTGGCCCAATTCTAATGCATCGGGTATTCTAGAATATGTATGTAGTTTATTTTTGAAGATTTAAGAATAATGCAATGAGCGATCAGTAAGGTACCGTCACACTTGGCGATGCTCCAGCGATCACGACAATGATACAACCTGGTAGGGATCGCTGATGAGATGTCAAAGAGTTAGATCTCACCAGTGATGCAGCAACGATATGGTGGTTGTTGGAACCCGGTCACTCTAGGGCATAGTATTGAGGTTGTTGTCCTGCGCGGCTTGGCAGGGGATTTGAATCCCAGCCACCATATTGGAATACCCATAACTTGGGTGCTCCAATATGGCGGTCGGGGTACTTCCACTGTGAGCAGCCAGGAGAAGAACGGCTAGCGTTGGTCATCTTCCTGCAGCACGGAAGTCAGCGGCGGCGCAGATGACCCGCAGCTACGGTCGGGAGTCCCTACCAGGTCGTATTGTTGTACTGATCGCTGCAGCGTCGCCAAGTGTGGCGGTACCCCAATTCTGACTCGATCAGCGATCTCACAGTGGGGGCCTGGTCGCTGCTGCTCCTGTTGCAGCAACTGATAAATGACAAGTCTTGTGTTTTGAGGTTCTCTCTTGTTAAGCCGTTTACAGATTGGATTAATTTAACTGATTGCATATTTTCATGGATCAGACTTTTAAGAATACAAGGATACCAAATACATGTGTATTCCTGAAATATTATGCATTTCTTTATTTTTAATTTGGTAAGAAAATGGGAGATGTGAACTTTTATATTTTTTTCAACTTTTTTTTTTTCTTCTTTACATTTTTCACTTTAAAAGGACACTGTCAGGTCATTTTTCAGTATGATACTAATATTACCCTTGAAAAGTGCCTGGGCAAACCTTTTAAAAACATGTAAAATCATTATTATACCCTTTGAAGTTTCTGTGCTGTAAGCATTTTCAGACACTGCAGTGAGCGGCTGTATTTAGTCCTGTCCATTATAAACACAGAGGAATAGTCCGGCTGTGTTAAACTGTTCATTTAAATATTTACTCCTTCTCAGCAGCTCTCTCCTCCCTTTGCTCTCTCTGACTGTCAGGTTTCAGTTTCAATTAGGAGCTTTGGAGGGACTTGGAGAGATTGCAGGCACACATTTGCCTTACTGCCTTACATGACCTAGATAAGGTATCTACTCCATTTGTTTCTCTAAGCAGGTACCCCTGTGTGCTGTGACAGATTCTATGTTGTATTTCACCTCTTGCTTGACTGCATGCAGAGAGAGGAGTATACAGCTACACTCGCGACTGTTAGGGCCACTTTACACACACCAACTTTTCTGTCCAACTTCTGAACAACTTACTGGTTGCAGTGAAATCATGGACACATTGTTACATTTGTACACAGCCACAAAATGGGGCAATGTGTCCATGATTTCACTGCAACCAGTAAGTTGGTCAGAAGTTGGACAGATAAGTTGGTGTGTGTAAAGTGGCCCTTAGAAAGAAGCATGTGATTTCTGAATAATTCAGCATTCTTCTGTCAGCAAAGATGCAGGACATAGTAAGACATAAATTGTTAAGGGGTTAAAAGGTAATTTCACCAGGTGTTTGCCACATAATCTGAAAGCAGCATATTGCAGAGACAGAGACCCCGATTTAGCAACATGTCACTTACTGGGCTGCTTTTGTTAAGTTTTGATAAAAATCACTATTTTAAAATCAGCAGGATACTAATACTAGAGGACTAGTATGCCTGCTGTCATGTAGTCTTCCATATTGATGAGCTCTATATAACCCGACCACTGATTTACAGCTTTGTGTACACTGTGCATAGGCAGAAAACTGCCAATCAGTGGTATAGTAAGGGTTAGGGCAGAGACACACTATGCAAGATACTCGCATGAGTCTCACATGACTCACCCGGAACAGCCTCTGCCTCTCTGAACAGGAGCATGGAGCTCCAGAGAAACACAAGCAGCTAATGCGCTCCCGTCCCGAGAGACGGCAGATCTTCCGGGCGAGTCACGCGGAACTCAAGCGAGTATCTTGCATGCATCTTGCATAGTGTCTCTATAGCCTTATACAGAACTCAGGATTCAGACAACTTTATAAGATCTGGTACTGACCAGAAGAATCATTACCAGGCCATTTCTCAGTACAATGCCATACAAATAAAAACCCCAAAACAATGGCAGGAGTTTATTTTACCTTTTTCACCCATTTAGAATTACTTCCTGATTTTTTTAGTATATTATATACTAAACTGAAAGGTGGTATTCAAAGTTACAACTCACCCCACAAATAAGCCCTCATACAGCTTTTACAGTGGAACAATAAAACATGTTATGGCTCTTTGAAGGAAGGAAAAAAAAAAATTATAGAAGGGCAAAAATGGTCAATTGCCCGGTCATGAAGGGGATCACAAAGATGGGATCAACACAAAACAAAAACAGCAAAACACTGATGGGTTAAGAAGTCTGCTCTTGAGCAGATGGCTGGATTCAATGAGAGACTAGTGGATTAACCCTGCACCTAGGATGGATTAATACAGTCTAAACAGCTTCTCCACGAAAATTAAGGGATTAATGATCTTGACGCAGTGTACTTCAAGGGTTAGTTAATTTTTAGTGTCGGGAAAAAAAAAGTCAAGTTTTTGCTAACTGCAACTTCCCAACATAAAAAAAGCACTTGCAGGATTAATATATTATATTATTGGAAACTGAGTATTATTTTTAGTACACAAAAAATAGAAAAATTAATAAAAGCAACCAACGGTTCACTACATACTCCACCCTGATAATATTTCACAGGAGATTAGGTCATCAAAAGTTCATATAAATCAGAAAATGACCCATTGTTTAAACCTTATTTGCATGTTAAATATTTATTTACATTTCACTTTTTTTTTAACCTCTTGCAACTAAATCCCACTTCTTGTTGAGCCCATAGACTTCAGCAGCAAAAGAAGAACATGGACCCTTTGACTTGTATTGATGTTTTTATAGAGGGATATCCACTACTCAATCATCCTTTTCTCATTATCTCTCCACTACTATCCACCTTCAGGGCTCACGTGATGTTATATCATGTGAGCCATGCAGCCAACCAGTAGCCACTAAAGGGCTGCTTCACTCTCACTTCCTACGGATTTAAACTGACACCCATGAGGAGACAGAGAGAAATGAGAGCACAGCAAGGGACAGATCATTGATTGGAAAATTGGAGAGAAAAAAAAAAAATTACATATTTTATTTAAACATTAAATCATTCGCTGAAGACTCATGTCCTGTAAATGGCTGTAGCACTTCCACTACTAGGACAAGCCCATTTAATTCCATTTGTTTCCCAGTTAAAATAATTGCGATTATAGGCAACGATGGAACGGCGCCAGCAAGGGAAATCAGTACAGAGTCTTTCATTTTTGCTGGGAAGAATAAGTGGATTCAGAAGGAGTTATCCTTGAAGAGACACCTTTAAAGCAAAATTGTAGCACAAGGAATGCCTTAGGGTGCTTTCACATCAACGGTTTTCGCCGATGAAAAATACGCAACTGCCGCATAACCGCTGCACTTGCGGCACAGTTGCGGCAAGCCCCATACAATGTCTATGCGGGCTTGCGGCAGGTGCGGCAAGTGCGGTATCGGCACTTGCGGCAGGTGCGGCCGCGAAACAACTGCAGCTGACCGTGTTTTTTTTCGCGGCCGCACCTGCCACAAGTGCCGAAACCGCACCTGCCGCACACTTACCGCAGGCCTCTTAGACATTGCATGGGGCTTGCCGCAACTGTGCCGCAAGTGCAGCGGTTATGCGGTAATCGCGGCAGTTGCGTTTTTTTCACCGCAACTGCCGCGATCGGCGAAAACCGCTGATGTGAAAGGGGCCTTAGAAGTGTATACAAGCCCTATACATGACCACACTAAATCAAGTGAACAGGGTGTGGCCTGCGTGCTGAACGTGGAGGTCACATAAGCTGAGAGCTCCCAGTCCACAGGGCTATTAACAGCTCAAATCGGCTCACCGCAGCTCCCTGAAGCTCCACAGACCTCTCTGCTGCCTTCCTATCTGTTCAGTGCCCATGATGACCCGTGGCCGGCCCAACAAGAGGGCTTCCCCACAGCGCATGCCGGATTTCTTCCCTGGAGGACTGACTGTTCATGCAGCAGGGAAAATGGTGCCTGCTTCTCCTCCAGGATCCTCCCGCTCCTCCCCCAGCTCTGATAGAGGTGAGAGACAGACTGGCTCCCCACATAGCAGCAGCAGCTCAGCTCCAATGACAAAAGGAGATATGTCTGCATTCCTTGCCACAGTTAGAGCCTCACTGAGGGAGGACATGAACGAGCTGCTGGGGGAATTCAGAAGGGACTTGAATGCTCTTGGAAACAGAACAGCTCATGTAGAGAATAAAATGGGGGACTATGCTTCTGCTATAAATGCCCTTGTTGATGATAACAAAACCCTGCGTGCTGAGATCACTGCAGCCTATGACAAATTATATGACCTGGAGGATAGGTCAAGAAGGTGCAATATTAGACTCCGGGGAGTTCCAGAGGAGGTCACTGACAAAGAACTGGCTCCTTTTATGCTTCGGTTTCTGGCCACAGTGCTCCCTGACCTACCTGCAAGTGATCTGGCTATTGAACGGATTCACAGAACCCCCAAGCCCAAACATTTGGGTCCTTCTGTACCTAGGGACATTTTGGCCAGGATGTTAAGGTTCCCTACGAAGGATGCATTTGTTCAACGAATGAGGAGTGCCCCCACGCTCCCTGAGGAGTTTCGGGGGCTCCAAGTATTCCCAGACTTGTCGGCGGCTACCCTGGCGAAGCGCCGGGCATTTGCTCATGTTTGTACCGCCCTCAGAGAGGCATCCCTGAGCTATAAATGGGGATATAATCCGACGCGCCTGATAATTTCTTACGAGGACCGGTCAGTGGCCTGCAACACACCGAAACAAGCAGAGGATAAGCTGTCTTCCTGGAAGGTCCCATTCACCATGCCTAAGCCGACTGCGCAGAGGAAGGTAACTCCGGACTGGATGAAGACCTGAAGTGGAGCTTGGGACTGCCCTGTGGATGGTCTCTTGGTTAGTCTCTCTTTTTTCTTTGGAGACTGTGTTCCTGGCGAATTGAGCCCCCTCTAGCAGGCATGTTTTCCTGCTCAATGCCCGAAGCACTGGGCAATTTGCCTGCGGCCCATGTGACTGGCCCTGGCATACTTTTTGTTGTTTTTTCAGTTTCATTTTTCCCCTTTTCCTTTTTTTTTCTGATTTCCCTTTGCTCAGGCTCGGAACTATCATATGAGGACTTGTGTGCTCTTTGTTTGCTGGAGTTAGCGTCTCAATCTGTAGATCTTCATTACACGGCGCTATACTGGGGATACATTAACTGTCTATTACATGTGATATTTATGGAAATGATGACAGGATGGCCCCCTGGACTCCCAGGGTTCATTAGAAGTTCTTTGGAGGGTACTACATTATGAGTATAAAGTTAATGTCGCTTAATGTTAGGGGGATGAACTCCCCGGGTAAGCGTTCTATGATCTGGAGAGAAATCAGGAAATCTAAGGCTGATATAATTTGCCTGCAAGAGACCCATTTGCTGGAAGCGGACAACTTTCGCTTTTATAACCCCCAATTCCCACACATATTCTTTGCAAATGATAAGGTCAAGAGAGCAGGGATATGCATTATGTTCAGAACCACGGTTGCTTTTAAATTGCTTGACCAATACTCTGATCCTGGGGGTAGATTGTTGATATTGGTCTGTACTCTGAATGGTGTGTCTCACACGATTGCTTCCATATATGCACCCAACTCAGGGCAAAGTAAATTTATCAGACGTGCCTTTAAAACCATCCATTCCATGGAACAGGGGGGGCAAGATACTGTGTGGGGATTTCAACCTCCCAATGCAATGAGACCTTGACTACACACACCGGGGAGGGGAATGGAGGGGGGAGCTCAGGTTGCCCGCCCTCGAATTTCACTATCATGATCACTGGAGGTACTCCCATGCAGCAGAGCGGGATTATACCTATTTTTCCCCCCCGACATCAGACATACAGCAGACTAGACTATTACTTGATCGATGATGCTATCCTGGCCCGCTGTTCTGCTTCAGAGATCGGGCTGATCACGTGGTCAGATCATGCCCCGGTTTTCCTACTGATGGCTTTGTCACACCACTCGCCCCCTCCATTCCGGTGGCGTTTGAATGAGGGACTTCTGTTGAACGCGGAGGTGGTGGCAAGGGTCTCCTCAGACATATCTACTTATTTTCAATTGAATGATAACGGTGAGACCAGTGACGAGACCCTGTGGGCCGCGCATAAATCCGTTCTGAGGGGATCCTTCATACAGCAAGCTGCGATCATAAACCGTAGGAGAGAGGGGGGATCGGCTCACTTTGTTGTCCAGATTACAATCTCTGGAGGCCCTTAACAAGGCGGATGTAACCCCCTCTGTCACCTCTGAAATTTATGCCATTAGATTTAAACTTCGGGACGCCATGCTGGTCTCGTATGCTCATAACCTGCGCAAGCTGAAAACGAAGTGGTATTCGGCAGGTGACAGGGCGGGGGCCATGCTTGCCCGTAGACTTAAAGTAAGGGAGGCCAAATCTAGGATCGACCATATTCTTAACTCCAGCGGGAACCCAGTTAGAAACCCTTCAAAAATAGCAGCCGAATTTGCTAATTACTATGCTGCCCTTTATAATTTACATAGAGATCCCTCGACTCCCCAGCCCACGACCCAGGATATTTCGGACTATCTGGCTTCTGTTAATCTCCCCTCGGTTTCGGGGGAACAGCTGTCCTTTCCAAACTCTCCTTTCACCCTAGAAGAAATACAAAAAACCATTAAACAGACTAAGAGGTTGAGTGCCCCAGGCCCGGATGGTTTCACTAACTCTTATTACCGTACATTCCAATCGTTACTTGCCCCTTACCTATTGAGACTTTTCTCGGCTTGGGGGAATAGGAGCAGAATGTCACCGTCTAACTTGGAGGCCACCATCGTAACCCTGCCAAATCCGGGAAAGCCCCCTAATTTACCAGGTAATTTCAGACCCATTGCTCTTCTAAACTGACATTAAGTTGTTCACCAAACTGCTAGCTTCTCGACTGGCCTTGATTGTCCCATCCCTGGTCTCCCCAGACCAGGTGGGGTTTGTGGTGGGTAGGGAGGCGAAAGACGGGATACGCAGAATGTTGGACCTGGTGCGGGTGGCGGAGCTGTCTGGACTCCCCAGTGCATTCCTGTCACTTGATGCTGAGAAAGCGTTTGACAGGGTGCACTGGGGATATCTCAGAGCAGTTCTTCAAAAATTTGGGTTGGTGGGCCCTATTAGCTTGGCCATTTCAGCCATGTACTCGGAACCTTCGGCACGGGTTCTCACGGCGGGTTTCTTGTCAGAGCCATTCTTAATAACTAATGGTACTCGACAAGGGTGCCCCCTATCCCCTATTATTTTTGCCCTCTGTATGGAACCATTGGCTGAACGGATCAGGTCTTCCCCCGGTATCTCGGGCGTGGTGGTGGGGAAGGAGGTCCATAAAATCAGCCTTTATGCTGGTGATGTAATCATATCTTGTGTGGATGTTGGGCCGTCCTTCGCTGCTGTCATGTCTGAACTGGGGGAATTTAGTAAAATATCATATTACAAATTGAACCCTTCTAAATCTCTAGCACTTCCGATAGCGATCCCAGCCTCCTCTCTGAACTCTCTGACAGAGGCATACCCCTTTCAATGGTCCCCAGATGGTATTCCCTTTTTGGGTATAACCTTGACCCCCTCGGCGCTTACAATTAAGATAAACTTCTCCAACCTATATGATAAAATTAAAGCTCTCTTAGATAATATGCACCGGTTCTTGACCTCGTGGATGGCCCGCATAAATGCCTTCAAAATGATGGCCCTTCCTAGGATCCTTTATTATTTTAGAGCTCTGCCCCTTCGCATCCCCAAAAAACTCATTGCTCGCCTCCAAAGCTTAGCTAATAAGTATATCTGGGCTCACGGGTCGGCTCGTGTAGCAAAATCTATTCTTTACCTCCCCTTGGAGTCGGGAGGAATGGGAATGCCAGACTTGTTGGCCTACCACAGAGCCTCGTTGCTGACAGGCCTCAGGGATTGGTGGCTCATGGACAGTGATCACAGGTGGTTACAAATAGAGAAATTTTACTCCAGGCGGGGCTCCACTCGTCTCGCCTTGGAATCGGAAGTATTGCGGGCCGATTCAGTTATGGCTCTATTGCCTACGATGCGGGCAGCTCTCCATCTTTGGAGATCCTTTGCCCCTAAACTCTTAAAAATCCCTCGTGGGTCGCTGTCTGTGTTTGCCATTGAAACCCATATCCCTTATTTGAACCTTCAGGCGTGGTGGGAGACAGGTATTCACTCGATGGCTGAGATTGAGGGACCCGGGGGTCTAATTCCTTTTGACCAGATCTCCAAAACCCACCCAGAACTTAGGAGAACATTCTATCAATATCTCCAAATAAGACACTTTCTACACAGCGCTCATTTAAATACTGCATTCTCGGAAACCTGCATGGATAGGAGGGTTAATGGATATTTCTTGACACAGGGAACTGGTTCTAAGGGAATATCGATTATGTATAAAGCCATACAGGCCCTAGACTCAGAGGTAAAACAGCCATATATGTTAACTTGGGAAAAGGAGCTTGGGGTGACATTGGAGCTTGAAGATTGGCACTCGAGTATTAGGGAGCTTAAGAGAGTTTCCTCGTGCATAACCCACTTGGAGCAGTTAAAGAAAACGCAGTTGCGATGGTACCGCTGCCCGGTTGTGGTGGCTAGATACGACCCACAGTATTCCTCTCTGTGTTGGAGGGGATGCGATGGGATTGGTACTCAGTCGCACGCGTGGTTCTTATGTTCAGACTTATCTGCTCTCTGGAGGGGGATTGAACGCTTGATATCTGATGTCACTGGAATTTGGGTGCCCCTCTCACCCTTCATGGCAATACTTCACATCGGACTTGATTCAATCCCCCGAATCGTGAGAGGAGTGATCTCCCACATTCTTATAGCCACCCGGGCGGTGATTTCACTTAAATGGCGGGGTGCCTCCCTCCCAACAGTGAAAGAGGTGATTGAGAGGGTAAATTTAGCATGTCAGTATGAGCGAGCTTTAGCTCAGTCAAATACTGCCAGGAAAAATTTGGAGCTGATTTGGGAACCCTGGATGTCGAGTGCACATTGCATTGTTTGAAGAGGTTGCCCGAAAGTTGGGTTAACTTGAAGTGAGTTCAGCTATCCCCGGGCTGTTTCACTGACTCCTAGACAGGATTAAGGATAATACTAATGTAGTATTCATTTGCACTGTATGTTTTGAGCCTGTAACCCTCCGACCCTCCCCCCCCCCCCCCACCCTTGTTAAACTACTGTATTTCTCCTTTTTTCTTTTTCTGTTGATTTTGACTGTTTGTTAACTCTGTTAATACAAAATAAAAATTATTTGGGAAAAAAATAAATAAATAAAATCAAGTGAACAATCCCTTATCCTCCTTAAAGGGAACCTGCCATGTCCTTTGTGATATTAAACAGCACCCAATGTCTTTTGACTGATGCGATGTGGAACAATAACAAGGTATTCTAAAGACTAAATTCAGTGTATTTACCTTTAAAAAAAAGGAAAAAAACACGTTGTATAGAAGTGACTGCACACACATACCTGACTTCAGTCATAGGGGATCAATCAGGGGCATGACGAACTTCAAAAAATATTATGGCTGAATTTGAGTAATAATGAATGAAGTAATCAAAAGTGTCTCCCCCATGACTGAAGCCAAGTCAAGCCTATGACTGAAGCCAGGTATGTGTGTGTGCAGTCACCTCGCAATATAAAGCTTTTTTTTCAGACAAATGCATGGAAGTTTGCTTTTAGAAAAGCATGTTAGTGATACATATCGCATCATTTACAATACATTGGAGGTGGTTAAAAATATCACAAAACAACATGACATTGAAGCTGGGGCTATACATCTTTTTAGGATATTCCTCAGTGGTCTCTTTTTTATATGCCTAGAATACTGAAACGGTCAGTCATTAGTATAGTTTGTTGATTTAGTTGGTGCTTAACTGAAGAGTCGCTGGCAGGAAATATTGAGGTAAGGAAATACAGTGGTGTTCAAAAGTCCTGCATAGGCATAGCATGAATTGATTTTTCAAGTTTTAAACGTTTTCTGTCGAATATCTTCGATGCTAATATGACTTATTATATATGGTTTTGTTCAGAATACAATTTTGCATTCTCTCCCTGTAATATTTTTAGCTTTTGAAGCAGTTTTGTCTGAAATTATTGCAACAATATGGGAATTGAGAGCACAACTAAATATTGTACAGCTTCAGATCCAAAATTAGCTAATCACAGATGAGGATCTTGTGATCAATCATAACCTGGATATGGCAGCCAATCACTTTCCATTACATTGCATCACATTTTCTGCTTTGTTTGTTTGTTTTATCTGTTGGTCTATCTAGTGAATCATACTGTAGAGCTTTATGATGGGAGCCTTCAGAATTTTGTCAGCGGAGGACCATGTGCGAGTTGTGGTGCTACATGAAGAGAGTTATACTGGCCCCCAGATCGCAAGGAAGGTCGGCTGTAATCAGAGTACAGTCATAAGTATTTTACAGAAACATAAGCAGCTTGGAATTACCCAGGACAGGCCCAGATCTGGTCGGCCCAGAAAGTCAACTAAAAGGGAGGATAGAGTACTGATAAGAACATCCCTTGCCAATCGAATGCTCACCTCTCCTCAGCTTCTGCGAGAATGGCAAGAAAAGTGCAATATTGAGGTAGCAACATCAACTGTTAGGAGGAGATGTTTGGAAGCAGGATTAAGAGGGTGCAAGGCCCGAAAGAAGCCATTGATGACAGCCATACAAAAGACAAAGGCGAAAACTGTGGGCATTGAAATATTCAAAATGGAGGAAGGAGGAGCGGGAAAAAGTGCTATTTAGTGATGAAAGCACTTTTTGCATTTTAGAAAATGATGGCAAGTCTTATGTCAGAAGGTTTCCACATGAAGAGTACAAGCCAGAGTGTTTGAGCTTCTCTGTGAAACATCCGATAAAAGTAATGGTCTGGGGCTGTATGGCAGCCAATGGTGTTGGAAGGCTTCATATTGTGGAGGGTATGGTTAATGCAAAAAAATACATAGACATCCTTAATAAGATAATGCTGCCCTCTGCTCAACATCTGTTTTCAGGGGATTATATCTTCCAGGATGATAATGCTCCTTGTCACAGAGCTAAGACAGTAACGGAATGGAAAAAAAAGAACAAGGTGGCTACTATTGACTGGCCAGCCCAGTCCCCGGACCTCAATCCAATTGAAGATTTGTGGCACAAGGTATCGATGGAGATATCTAAAAAACAGCCAAGGACCAAGAGAGAGTTGATTGAGACTCTGATACAGGCCTGGAACCACATCATCACTCGTGAACATCTGCAGAAGCTTGTTCACTCAATGCCACAGAGATGCAACTTGGTGCTCAAGAGCAAAGGCCGGCCAATAAAGTATTAGAAGCTAAAGATGCACTCAAAAGGCCCTTTTCAGGACTCTGAATTAAATAAAAAATAATAAATCTTAAAAAGTAACATTTAAGTCTGTGTGAGCTTGCATTGGAAGTTAATGAACTTAAAAACCTGTTCACCATTCTACACACTGTACTGGTGTAGGTATGGTTATGCTGTAAAAAAAATATAAAAAATGCGCATACCATAACAATTTATACACTTGGGACATTCAAAAATGAGTATGGCAGACAATGAGGGATTACAAAAACATATATGTTCCACCAGTTTCACTGTAGAGATGCAGAAGTATGAAATATATAGTTTTCTTCACGCCTATGCAGGACTTTTGAACACCACTGTAAGTAATTATAATACACGTCAACCCCCTCCATTATGGACTTTGGATAATTTGTTTCTGGTGACAAATCCCCTTTACCTAAAATGTCTTCCTCATTCGTCTGGCAGTCATCTCTCCGGCTCCCCCTCTCCTACACCCCTACCCAGAAACACTCAATTGAATTCAGACAAATTTTATCTTATATGTATAGGGGGGGCCCTAACTTACCACTATCAAGGAGCAAAGGTACAAGTTTTGAAAGGGTCTTATTTGTAAAATGTATTTTATTTTCAGAATTTCCAAAACCATTCAGCTGTATTTATTTTATTACATTTCACCTTGGAAGGAATACAGAAACCAACATATACAGCTGCTACAAAGAGGCCAAACAAGGGATGGTCTGAAATAGAAGGGAGAATAATAGACTGGCCCCAGCAGGAAGCAGCGGAGGGCAGGGGTGACTGAATGGATTTTCTATTTAATGCAGAACACAAAATGTATAGGCACATACTAGCCAATTTGGGGGAGCCAACTGTTTTAAGATAAATAATTAAATAATTATCACATACTATATGCCTTATTAAAGAAATAAATAAAACCACAAAAACATTTATTATTCTTAATGTTCATAAATGGAACCTGACAGATTCTCAGCAATATTAATATAAAGCCCTGGAAAAACAAGCATCTTTGCCTTTAAAAAAAAAAATAAATAAAAATTATATTATATATATGGCTCGTTAACTCGTTGATGTCCGAGACCGCTAGATTTGCCCTCGAGCTGTGATTGGCATTGTTTTGTTGAGGGGTTACAATGCAACTTCCCAGAGAAGACGGAAATAAAATACCCAGTTGCTCTACAGGTAGAAATCTCACATATTGCGATTTCAGACAAAACAAATGTGAATATACCTGCAGAAGAGGAACATTGATTATTCCCCTACTTTTTGGTGGTGGCGTTAATAATAAAATAAGTGTATAAATTATACATACGATGTGTTTTATTTATATATATATATATATAATATCTCTGTTTAAATGCTGCAGACAGGGGGAGAATGATTGGCAGCGGTGGGCAGATTAAACATGCAGGGGGTGTGAATCTGCCCTTGGCTCCTGCCCCTAGCCACCTCCTTAATGGCTGGAGCATGTAAGTTTTCTAAGTGTATTATCTCAGGGTACAGGGCTGCTCAAGTGCTGGGGGACCCCTTGCCTGCATGCTGCAGACATGCTGCATCCAGTGCTGTAATTAGATCACCATGCCTGGTTTGGTGACAGGTCCCTAGAAAAAAGCTGCCAAAACGGCAGCGGTTATCCACAGACAGAAAAAGTTTTGTGTTCGCTAGCCCCAATACTCACTTTATAGTAATACAGTTCTATCTCGTGTATTGTAAATCTTTATTTTTATTACCCATCTTCCTTACTTAATATTAACTGTGTTTTTCTCACACAGAAATGGCTGCTACTTGTCAAGGAACAATATATTATCATATATGCTGTTACAATCCTTTTGAAAAATATTTTTGAAAAAGCGCTGGTGGCGGCTACTGTATTCTCCAAAGATTGTGAAAATTAAGTAGAATTGACTATTTTGCATCCTTCTGGTCCAGCGCCATCCTTTATGTATCCAAAAAAAACCAGACATTTTAAAAGTTAACAAAAATCAGGTATTAACTCAGGTGGAGCCGAACACCGTGACAGGCCGTACATACTCTGACACAAAAGGAAATGGCGATTGCTAGTAAGCGCTTATGGACAAGATTACATTTCACCCACTAGAAGGGACAAATTGATGATAAAAGGCCACTTTAAAAACGTACTATTACCGTATATACTCGTGTATAAGCCGAGTTTTTCAGCCCAAAATTTGGGCTGAAAAGTCTCCCCCTCGGCTTATACACGAGTCAATACGGGTGGGGGCTGTGTCCGGGGCTGTGGAGGCTGCAGGAGGCGGGGGGAGCTGCTGTATGAGCGGCCCCGTCACGTGGGGCCGCTCATTAAATATGCACTGCTTCCCCCTGTCAATCAGCGGCAGGGGAAGCAGTGCATATAGCCCCCAAATGCTGGCACTCGCCCCCCCTTGTAAGGGCCCCCCCCCCCCCGCTGCTTATATATTACCATCCCGGTCTTCTGATCCGCGCCGCTCCTCGGTGCTCCTCGCTGCTCCGTCCGTCCGTCCTGCTGCATCCGGGATCTCCGGCCGTCGCAGGCATATGACGTCATCGCGCGACGGCCGGGGATCCCGGATGTAGCAGGACGGGAGCAGAGAAGACGGAGCGCCGAGGAGCAGCGCTGATAAGAAGACCGGGATGGTAAGAGAAGCGGGAAGGGGGGGCGAGTGCCAGCATTTGGGGGCTGCTGGGGACCCCCAGGGGGCTGCTGGGTACCCCCTGGGGGCTGCTAGATGTACCCCTGGGGGCCTGCTGTATACCACTGGGGCTGCTGTATACTACCACTGGGGCTGCTGTATACTACCACTGGGGCTGCTGTATACTACCACTGGGGCTGCTGTATACTACCACTGGGGCTGCTGTATACTACCACTGGGGAGGCCTGTATACCACTGGGGGGGGCCTGTATACCACACTGCTGGGGGCTGTATACCTGTGCTGGGGTCCACCCTCGGCTTGTACACGAGTCAATAGGTTTTTCCAGATTTTTGGGGCAAAAGTAGGGGGGTCGGCTTATACACGGGTCGGCTTATACACGAGTATATACGGAAATTGTTTGATTAGTTCATATTTTATATAACGAGGATTTAACTACTGTACTATTCTTCTTAAACACTTCATAAATGACATGTTTAGTGATGTAATAGAAAACAAATTTACATTTATAAATAGGTGTTAAATTATTTGTTCATTTAATCTTCTTTAATCAAACTTAAGGATATGATCACCTTAATTTCTTTTGTTTTGTTCAATGCATTCAGGTTGAAAATGCTGAGCAAGTTGTGTTATGATGATTAACATGTATTTATCCTGGCACTTACGTTATTTGTTTTTTTCTGTTTCTTTTTTGTTGCATATAAACGTTTTATTCAATAAGTTGTAATAACTCATACAACCATAAAATTAAAAATATATACATTTGACAGGTCCCAAGTTGAATCTCTGTACAAATATAACCAAGACCACAAGTAACACACAGGCATTTTTTTAACAATTGCGCATTCAAATTTTGAATTTGATTTTTCCCAAACAAAATATTAAGAAACAGTGTTGTGACATATCAAATGAAAGCCGGTACCATTCTGAGAAAAATGATGCCTCTCCCACCTCATTCTAGCCAGAGATAAAAAATGTAACACCATACCAGGCCAAAATTTGCGCTTTTTTAAAGCTTTAAACATCTGTAAAAAATTACCTGACTAAGAAAACATTCAAAACTTTTAATTTGTAATTAACTAAAGTTGTACTTCATATAGAAAAAAAAAAAATATAAAGACGTCAGGTAAAAAAAAAAATCATATTTAGATCACTTGATATGGAATGACCCATTGACACTATTAATAGTTAAATATTTTAAAATATGATCCCATCGCGATCCCAACTTGAATTTTGGTACAGATGTGGCTAGGAGCATAGCAGACACATGGGCAATTTTGGAAAATTTTAAATGAAACCAATTATTCGGAAATACGGTAGGTTTTAAAATTTTGTGTTTGCTTTCGCATGGGTAAAATATTAACAAAGATCCTCTTGTGACATATCTGGTGAAAGCCTGGACAGTTCTGAGCAGAATGGTGTTTATTTTGTCTCTCTCTCTCTTATTTCTAGCTCGAGTAATGAGAATTGTAAAGGCAAGCAACTCAGAAATTCACACTTTTTCCAAACTTTGAAAATCATTGAAAATAAAAAACATTTTTTAGAAATGTTTTCGCTTCACATTTTGCATTGTCTGACATGCTATTATCAAATAACAAAATCTCAAAAAGAATTAAAATGTTACAAGACCCGTTTTGGAATCAACTGTGCTGTTTTTTCATTTTTTTCTACTATCTGCATGGATACTTTAACAGGTGTTGGAGAAAGCGCTGCACATTTTTGGGTAAAAACGTTTTTTTTTTGTGCTGTTCCTTTTATTTTAATATATATACATATACAGTTGTGGCCAAAAGTATTGACACCCCTGCAATTCTGTCAGAGAATACTCAGTTTCTTCCTGAAAATGATTGCAATCACAAATTTCTTTGGTATTATTATCTTCATTTAATTTGTCTTCAATGAAAAAACACAAAAGATAATGAAGCAAAAAGCAAAACATTGATCATTTCACACAAAACTCCAAAAATGGGCCGGACAAAAGTATTGGCACCCTCAGCCTAACACTTAGTTGCACAACCTTTAGCCAAAATAACTGCGATCAACCGCTTCCGGTAACCATCAGTGAGTTTCTTACAATGCTCTGGTGGAATTTTAGACCATTCTTCTTTGGCAAACTGCTCCAGGTCCCTGATATTTGAAGGGTGCCTTCTCCAAACTGCCATTTTTAGATCTCTCCACAGGTGTTCTATGGGATTCAGGTCTGGACTCATTGCTGGCCACCTTAGAAGTCTACAGTGCTTTCTCTCAAACCATTTTCTAGTTCTTTTTGAAGTGTGTTTTGGGTCATTGTCCTGCTGGAAGAACCATGACCTCTGAGGGATACCCAGATTTCTCACACTGGGCCCTACATTATGCTGCAAAAAAGAGAATTTTGTTTACTTACCGTAAATTCTTTTTTCTTTAATCATCAATGGGAGACCCAGACAATGGGGTTAAGGGCACTGCCCTCCGGAGGCCACACTAGGTACTACAAGTTTGTAGACACCGCCCCCTCCGCTTATAGACCCCTACCGCAGGGAATATCCTCAGTTTGGTCCATAAGCTGCGAGGAGACACAAAAGAACCACACCCGAAACCTCGGGAGAAAAAACCGTGAACAAACGGTCCAACAACCCGGAATAAGTTGTTCCAACTGGGAACAAGTCAAATGTGACAACAACCAACGGAACACTGGGTGGGTGCTGGGTCTCCCATTGATGATTAAAGAAAAAAGAATTTACGGTAAGTAAACAAAATTCTCTTTTTTCTGGTCATCATAATGGGAGACCCAGACAATGGGGATGTCCTAAAGCAATACCCCAGGGCGGGAAGAGTTCCTCAACTAGACGGATAACATATGGTTCCCTTTAAAGGTGGGCAACCGCCGCCTGGAGAACCCGCCTGCCCAAATTTGCATCCGCAGAGGCATGGGCATGCACCATATAGTGCTTAGAAAAAGTATGCAGGCTTGACCATGTGGCTGCCTGACACACTTGAAGAGCAGAAGCTCGATGTCGCAAAGCCCAGGAGGCACCGACAGCTCTAGTCGAGTGCGCCTTCAATCCCACCGGGAGAGGCAGACCGGAAGAACGGTAGGCCTCCTGAATGGGCACCTTGATCCATCTGGCCAAGGTAGATTTTGATGCCGTGGACCCCTTACAGCGACCCGCCGTAAGGACAAACAAAGAGTCAGAACTCCGGAAGGAGGCAGTTCTGGACACATAAATGCGCACAGCCCTCACGAGATCCAGAGTGTGAAGGTCGCGCTCAACCTGGTGAACGGGAGCGGGACAAAATGATGGAAGCACAATCTCTTGGTTCAGGTGAAAAGTGGACACCACCTTAGGCAAGAATTCTGGCCGTGGGCGTAAGACCACCTTGTCTTGGTGAACCACCAGGAAGGGTGACTTGCACGACAGTGCAGCTAATTCTGAGACCCTTCTCAGAGACGTAATCGCCACCAAAAAGACCACTTTCTGTGATAGACGAGAGAGAGGAACTTCTCTTAGCGGTTCAAACGGCGGCTTCTGAAGTGCCGCTAGGACTATGTTGAGGTCCCAAGGGTCCAGTGGCCGTCTATATGGCGGAACCACTCGAGACACCCCCTGTAGGAATTGACGGACCTTCGGTAGAAGCGCCAAACGTCTGTCAAATAGCACAGACAGCGCCGACACCTGACCCTTCAGAGAGCTAAGGGATAAGCCCAGCTCCAAACCCGACTGAAGGAAAGCCAACAGCGTCGGAATCGACAAAGGCCAAGGTGACCGTCTACCAGAAGCACACCAGGCGAAAAAGATTTTCCACGTCCTGTGGTATATCTTCCGCGAAACAGGTTTCCTAGCCCGATTCATAGTGTCAACCACTGTCGAGGAGAAACCCCTGGATGTCAGCAGCCAGGCCTCAAGAGCCATGCAGTCAACCTGAGGGCCCTGGAATTGAGGTGGAAAAATGGGCCTTGCGCGAGAAGATCTGCGCGTTCTGGAAGAGCCCACCTGTGTCCGCCTGACAGCTGCCACAGGTCTGGATACCAGGACCTCCTGGGCCAATCCGGAGCCACCAGAATGGCCACCTTGCACTCCGTCCTGATCTTCCACAAAACCTTGGGAATCAGAGCTAGAGGCGGGAACACATATGGCAGAAGAAATCTGGACCAACTCAGGATCAGAGCGTCCGCTCCCAGAGACTGAGGATCCCACGACCTCGCCATGTATTGCGGCACCTGATGATTCAGCCGTGAGGCCATCAGGTCCACATCCGGAGTGCCCCATCTGCTGCAGACGTCTCGGAAGACGTCCGGATGAAGAGACCACTCTCCGGCGTCCATCCCCTGCCGGCTCAGATAGTCGGCCTCCCAGTTTTCGACTCCTGGGATGTGAACTGCGGAAATCAGGCAGTTGTTGTCCTCCGTCCAGGATAGGATGCGGTGGACTTCGGCCAGAGCCTGTGCACTCCTGGTTCCTCCCTGATGATTTATATATGCGACGGCCGTCGCATTGTCGGACTGAACCCGAATGGGTTGTCCTGAGAGGAATTTCTGAAACGCCAGGAGCGCCAGATAGATCGCCCTGATCTCCAGCACGTTGATCTGCAACGCCGACTCCGACTGAGTCCAGAGGCCTTGGGCCCTGTGGTGTAAGAACACCGCCCCCCAGCCCGTCAGACTGGCGTCGGTGGTCACCACCACCCAAGATGGTTTGATGAAAGACTGGCCCCGAGACAAGTGATGTGGCAGTAGCCACCACTGCAGGGAATCTCTGGTCGGATGAGAAAGAGTCACCAGCCGATTCAGAGAAATCGTCCTCTTGTCCCATCTGCGGAGAATCTCCAGCTGGAGAGGACGGAGGCGAAATTGTGCGAAAG
>JARQOC010001810.1:0-34598 GCA_033576535.1 Allobates femoralis | reverse complement strand
AACGCCTTAACTTCTCGGCCACCACTGCCAACTTAAACAACATTTTATCAAAAGTTTTCATAAAAGCAGACTCTAGAATGAAGGCAGAAAAAAAGGTTATGGGCTAAGATCAACTGAATGACGTGGTCAGAGATGGCTAATGACGTGGTAAGAGATGGCATCTTGGTTAACTTAGTGAAAGAGAAAAAAATGATCTGAGATCAATCTGAAGGAGGTAAAAGTTGTGTATTCTGGGGCACAAAGACGTTTGGTTTAGTATATGTTTTTTGCTGTTCTTTTGTGATTGACGCATTATGCAACCACAAATTTTTCTGTCTACTTTTTTCTTTTCTCCATCTTTTTCTATAGTTTGATCCAATAAACTTACATGAGCTGAGTCCCGTATTTTCAAAGGTAAAACCTACATTAAATGGATTCGATAGAGAGTCCTATAAATTTAAAAGTTATCCTCTATGAGTTTTTGGATGGCGATTAGATGTTGAGGTGACTGGTTTTGGACATATTTCAATCATAGAATTTTTTGATTAATTTCTACATATCTTATTTTGTATGTGTATAAAACACACGCTGTGAACAGGATTCGAACCTGTGCGGGAAACCCATTGGATTTCGAGTCCAACGCCTTAACCTCTCGGCCACCACAGCCAGCTTAATCACATCATTTTCAAAAGTTTTACAAAAGCAAACTCTAGAATGAAGACTGAAAAAAAGGTTTTGAGTTAAGATCAACTGAATGACATGGTCAGAGATGGCTAATGGCATGGTAAGAATGGCATCTTGGTTGACTTAGTGAAAGAGAAAAAAGTGATCTGAGATCAATCTGAAGGAGGTAAAAGTTGTGTATTTCTGGGGCACAAAGACGTTTGGTTTAGTATATGTTTTTTGCTGTTCTTTTGTGGATTGACGCATTATGCAACCACAGAATTTTTCTGACTACTTTTTTTCTTTTTCCCATCTTTTTCTATAGTTTGATCGAATAAACTTACATGAGCTAGTCCCTATTTTCAAGGTAAAACCTCATTAAATTGAATTGATTAAGTCCACCTTAAATAAAACTTATTTTGAGTATTTTTTGCTTGGCGATTTATGTTGAGTGGATGTTTTGGACATATTTCAATCAAGAATTTTTCTGAATTAATTCATACTATCTTTTATTTTGTTTATGTTATTAACGACCCTTGAACATGAAATTAACCTGTTGAGGGAAAAAACCTTAAGGATTTGCAGAGTCCAACGCCTTACTCTCGGCCACCACGCCACTTAACAACATTTATCAAAAGTTTTAAAAAGCAACTCTAGAATGAAGCGAAAAAAAGTTTATTAAGATCAACTGAATGACTGGTCAGAGATGTAATGACTGGTAAGAGATGGCATCTTGGTTACTTATGAAAGAGAAAAAATGATCTGAGATCAATCTGAGGAGGTAAAAGTTGTGTATTCTGGGGCACAAAGACGTTTTTAGTATATGTTTTTTGCTGTTCTTTTGTGGATTGACGCATTATGCAACCACAAATTTTTCTGACTACTTTTTTTCTTTTTCCCCATCTTTTTCTATATTTGATCGTATAAACTTACATGAGCTTAGTCCCATATTTTCACAGGTAAAACCTGCACTCAGATCATACTTTGTACCAATATGAGAATTTTATGTCCAACAACCTCTGGCAAATCAAAACCTATATTTTTGTAGATATTTATACTATGTCTTTTGGCACCACAGTTTATTTACTTGTTTGAATGTGGGAATGGATTTTGAATGCTGACAGTGATTTGGGGTAGAGCACATTTAGAAAACAAGACATGATTCACAGTGCATTCTGAGAAGTTAAACGACATCGTCAATGTACTGGAAAAATCCAGTATTTTTTATTTAGTTTTCATACTGTTTAGTTTAACTGTGAGCCCTATTTAGACTCACAGATTGGAAAATTAATATATTTCCATTTTTACATGATTTGAGGCATCTTTTGGAAAAATAATTTAATTCCTTTTAAAAGTGTATATGTCTTTGGCCCGCCTTAACTTCTCGCCACCACTGCCAACTTAAACAACATTTTATCAAAAGTTTTCATAAAAGCAGACTCTAGAATGAAGGCAGAAAAAAAGGTTATGGGCTAAGATCAACTGAATGACGTGGTCAGAGATGGCTAATGACGTGGTAAGAGATGGCATCTTGGTTAACTTAGTGAAAGAGAAAAAAATGATCTGAGATCAATCTGAAGGAGGTAAAAGTTGTGTATTCTGGGGCACAAAGACGTTTGGTTTAGTATATGTTTTTTGCTGTTCTTTTGTGGATTGACGCATTATGCAACCACAAAATTTTTCTGTCTACTTTTTTCTTTTTCTCCATCTTTTTCTATAGTTTGATCCCAATAAACTTTACATGAGCTGAGTCCCGTATTTTCAAAGGTAAAACCTACATTAAATGGATTTCGATAGAGAGTCCTATAAATTTAAAAGTTATCCTCTATGAGTTTTTGGATGGCGATTAGATGTTGAGGTGACTGGTTTTGGACATATTTCAATCATAGAATTTTTTGATTAATTTCTACATATCTTATTTTGTATGTGTATAAAAACACCGCTGTGAACAGGATTCGAACCTGTGCAGGGAAACCCATTGGATTTCGAGTCCAACGCCTTAACCTCTCGGCCACCACAGCCAGCTTAATCAATGCATTTTCAAAAGTTTTTACAAAAGCAAACTCTAGAATGAAGACTGAAAAAAAGGTTTTGAGTTAAGATCAACTGAATTACATGGTCAGAGATGGCTAATGGCATGGTAAGAGATGGCATCTTGGTTGACTTAGTGAAAGAGAAAAAAGTGATCTGAGATCAATCTGAAGTAGGTAAAAGTTGTGTATTCTGGGGCACAAAGAGGTTTGGTTTAGTATATGTTTTTTGCTGTTCTTTTGTGGATTGACGCATTATGCAACCACAGAATTTTTCTGACTACTTTTTTTCTTTTTCCCATCTTTTTCTATATTTTGATCGTAATAAACTTACATGAGCTTAGTCCCATATTTTCACAGGTAAAACCTGCACTCAGATCATACTTTGTACCAATATGAGAATTTTATGTCCAACAACCCTCTGGCAAATCAAAACCTATATTTTTGTAGATATTTATACTATGTCTTTTGGCACCACAGTTTATTTACTTGTTTGAATGTGGGAATGGATTTTTGAATGCTGACAGTGATTTGGGGTAGAGCACATTTAGAAAACAAGACATGATTCACCAGTGCATTCTGAGAAGTTAAACGACATCGTCAATGTACCTGGAAAAATCCAGTATCTTTTACTTTAGTTTTCATACTGTTTAGTTTTAACTGTGAGCCCTATTTAGACTCACAGATTGGAAAATTAATATATTCCCATTTTACATGATTTGAGGCATCTTTTGGAAAAATAATTTAATTCCTTTTAAAAGTGTATATGTCTTTGGCCCCAGAGTCCAACGCCTTAACTTCTCGGCCACCACTGCCAACTTAAACAACATTTTATCAAAAGTTTTCATAAAAGCAGACTCTAGAATGAAGGCAGAAAAAAAGGTTATGGGCTAAGATCAACTGAATGACGTGGTCAGAGATGGCTAATGACGTGGTAAGAGATGGCATCTTGGTTAACTTATGAAAGAGAAAAAAATGATCTGAGATCAATCTGAAGAGGTAAAAGTTGTGTATTCTGGGGCACAAAGACGTTTGGTTTAGTATATGTTTTTTGCTGTTCTTTTGTGGATTGACGCATTATGCAACCACAGAATTTTTCTGACTACTTTTTTTCTTTTTCCCATCTTTTTCTATATTTGATCGTAATAAACTTACATGAGCTTAGTCCCATATTTTCAAGGTAAAACCTGCACTCAGATCATACTTTGTACCAATATGAGATTTATGTCAACAACCTCTGGCAAATCAAAACCTATATTTTGTAGATATTATACTGTCTTTTGGCACCACAGTTTTACTTGTTTGAATGTGGGAATGGATTTTTGAATGCTGACAGTGATTGGGTAGAGACTTTAGAAAACAGACATGATTCACAGTGCATCTGAGAAGTTAAACGACATCGTCAATGTACTGGAAAATCCAGTATCTTTTACTTTAGTTTTCATACTGTTTAGTTTAACTGTGAGCCCTATTTAGACTCACAGATTGGAAAATTAATATATTCCCATTTTACATGATTTGAGCTCTTTGGAAAATAATTTAATTCCATTTAAAGTGTATATGTCTTTGGCCCAGAGTCCAACGCCTTAACTTCTCGGCCACCACTGCCAACTTAAACAACATTTATCAAAAGTTTTCATAAAAGCAACTCTAGAATGAAGCAGAAAAAAAGGTTATTGGGCTAAGATCAACTGAATGACATGGTCAGAGATGGCTAATGAGATGGTAAGAGATGGCATCTTGGTTAACTTAGTGAAAGAGAAAAAATGATCTGAGATCAATCTGAAGTAGGTAAAAGTTGTGTATTCTGGGGCACAAAGACGTTTGGTTTAGTATATGTTTTTTGCTGTTCTTTTGTGGATTGACGCATTATGCAACCACAGAATTTTTCTGACTACTTTTTTTTTCTTTTTCCCCATCTTTTTCTATATTTTGATCGTAATAAACTTACATGAGCTTAGTCCCATATTTTCACAGGTAAAACCTGCACTCAGATCATACTTTGTACCAATATGAGAATTTTATGTCCAACAACCCTCTGGCAAATCAAAACCTATATTTTTGTAGATATTTATACTATGTCTTTTGGCACCACAGTTTATTTACTTGTTTGAATGTGGGAATGGATTTTTGAATGCTGACAGTGATTTGGGGTAGAGCACATTTAGAAAACAAGACATGATTCACCAGTGCATTCTGAGAAGTTAAACGACATCGTCAATGTACTGGAAAAATCCAGTATTTTTTATTTAGTTTTCATACTGTTTAGTTTTAACTGTGAGCCCTATTTAGACTCACAGATTGGAAAATTAATATATTTCCCATTTTTACATGATTTGAGGCATCTTTTGGAAAAATAATTTAATTCCTTTTAAAAGTGTATATGTCTTTGGCCCAGAGTCCAACGCCTTAACTTCTCGGCCACCACTGCCAACTTAAACAACATTTTATCAAAAGTTTTCATAAAAGCAGACTCTAGAATGAAGGCAGAAAAAAAGGTTATGGGCTAAGATCAACTGAATGACGTGGTCAGAGATGGCTTAATGACGTGGTAAGAGATGGCATCTTGGTTAACTTAGTGAAAGAGAAAAAAATGATCTGAGATCAATCTGAAGGAGGTAAAAGTTGTGTATTCTGGGGCACAAAGACGTTTGGTTTAGTATATGTTTTTTGCTGTTCTTTTGTGGATTGACGCATTATGCAACCACAAAATTTTCTGTACTACTTTTTTCTTTTTCTCCATCTTTTTCTATAGTTTGATCCCAATAAACTTACATGAGCTGAGTCCCGTATTTTCAAAGGTAAAACCTACATTAAATGGATTTCGATAGAGAGTCCTATAAATTTAAAAGTTATCCTCTATGAGTTTTTGGATGGCGATTAGATGTTGAGGTGACTGGTTTTGGACATATTTCAATCATAGAATTTTTTTGATTAATTTCTACATATCTTATTTTGTATGTGTATAAAACACACCGCTGTGAACAGGATTCGAACCTGTGCAGGGAAACCCATTGGATTTCGAGTCCAACGCCTTAACCTCTCGGCCACCACAGCCAGCTTAATCAATGCATTTTCAAAAGTTTTTACAAAAGCAAACTCTAGAATGAAGACTGAAAAAAAAGGTTTTGAGTTAAGATCAACTGAATTACATGGTCAGAGATGGCTAATGGCATGGTAAGAGATGGCATCTTGGTTGACTTAGTGAAAGAGAAAAAAGTGATCTGAGATCAATTGAAGGAGGTAAAAGTTGTGTATTCTGGGGCACAAAGACGTTTGGTTTAGTATATGTTTTTTGCTGTTCTTTTGTGGATTGACGCATTATGCAACCACAGAATTTTTCTGACTACTTTTTTTTCTTTTTCCCCATCTTTTTCTATATTTTGATCGTAATAAACTTACATGAGCTTAGTCCCATATTTTCACAGGTAAAACCTGCACTCAGATCATACTTTGTACCAATATGAGAATTTTATGTCCAACAACCCTCTGGCAAATCAAAACCTATATTTTTGTAGATATTTATACTATGTCTTTTGGCACCACAGTTTATTTACTTGTTTGAATGTGGGAATGGATTTTTGAATGCTGACAGTGATTTGTAAGCACATTTAGAAAACAAGACATGATTCACCAGTGCATTCTGAGAAGTTAAACGACATCGTCAATGTACTGGAAAATCCAGTATTTTTATTTAGTTTTCATACTGTTTATTTTAACTGTGAGCCCTATTAGACTTCACAGATTGGAAATTAAATATCTCCAGTTTTTACATGATTTTGAGGCATCTTTTGGAAAAATAATTAATTCCTTTTAAAAGTGTAATGTCTTTGGCCCCAGATTCCAACGCCTTAACTTCTCGGCCACACTGCCAATTTAAACAACATTTTATCAAAGTTTTCATAAAACAGACTCTAGAATGAAGGCGAAAAAAAGGTAATGGGCTAAATCACTGAATGACGTGGTCAAGATTTGCTAATGACGTGGTAAGAGATGCATCTGGTTAACTTATGAAAGAGAAAAAATGCTGAATCAATCTGAAGAGGTAAAAGTTGTGTATTCTGGGGCACAAAGACGTTTTTAGTATATGTTTTTTGCTGTTCTTTTGTGGATTGACGCATTATGCAACCACAGAATTTTTCTGACTACTTTTTTTTCTTTTTCCCCATCTTTTTCTATATTTTGATCGTAATAAACTTACATGAGCTTAGTCCATATTTTCACAGGTAAAACCTGCACTCAGATCATACTTTGTACCAATATGAGAATTTTATGTCCAACAACCCTCTGGCAAATCAAAACTATATTTTTGTAGATATTTATACTATGTCTTTTGGCACCACAGTTTATTTACTTGTTTGAATGTGGGAATGGATTTTTGAATGCTGACAGTGATTTGGGGTAGAGCACATTTAGAAAACAAGACATGATTCACAGTGCATTCTGAGAAGTTAAACGACATCGTCAATGTACATGGCAAAAATCCAGTATTTTTTATTTAGTTTTCATACTGTTTAGTTTAACTGTGAGCCCTATTTAGACTCACAGATTGGAAAATTAATATATTTCCCATTTTTACATGATTTGAGCATCTTTTGGAAAAATAATTTAATTCCTTTTAAAAGTGTATATGTCTTTGGCCCCAGAGTCCAACGCCTTAACTTCTCGGCCACCACTGCCAACTTAAACAACATTTTATCAAAAGTTTTCATAAAAGCAGACTCTAGAATGAAGGCAGAAAAAAAGGTTATGGGCTAAGATCAACTGAATGACGTGGTCAGAGATGGCTAATGACGTGGTAAGAGATGGCATCTTGGTTACTTAGTGAAAGAGAAAAAAATGATCTGAGATCAATCTGAAGGAGGTAAAAGTTGTGTATTCTGGGGCACAAAGACGTTTGGTTTAGTATATGTTTTTTGCTGTTCTTTTGTGGATTGACGCATTATGCAACCACAAATTTTTCTGTCTACTTTTTTTCTTTTTCTCCATCTTTTTCTATAGTTTGATTCAATAAACTTACATGAGCTGAGTCCCATTTTTCAAAGGTAAAACCTACATTAAATGGATTTCAATAGAGAGTCCTATAAATTATAAAATGTTATCCTCTATGAGTTTTTGGATGGCGATTAGATGTTGAGGTGACTGGTTTTGGACAATTTCAATCATAGAATTTTTTTCTGATCAATTTCTACATATCTTATTTTGTATGTGTATAAAACACACCGCTGTGAACAGGATTCGAACCTGTGCATGGGAAACCACCTATTGGATTTCGAGTCCAACGCCTTAACCTCTCGGCCACCACAGCCAGCTTAATCAATGCTTTATAAAAAGTTTTTACAAAAGCAAACTCTAGAATGAAGACTGAAAAAAAGGTTTTGAGTTAAGATCAACTGAATGACATGGTCAGAGATGGCTAATGGCATGGTAAGAGATGGCATCTTGGTTGACTTAGTGAAAGAGAAAAAGTGATCTGAGATCAATCTGAAGGAGGTAAAAGTTGTGTATTCTGGGGCAAAAGACGTTTGTTTAGTATATGTTTTTTGCTGTTCTTTTGTGGATTGACGCATTATGCAACCACAGAATTTTTCTGACTACTTTTTTTTCTTTTTCCCCATCTTTTTCTATAGTTTGATCGTAATAAACTTACATGAGCTTAGTCCCATATTTTCACAGGTAAAACCTGCACTCAGATCATACTTTGTACCAATATGAGAATTTTATGTCCAACAACCCTCTGGCAAATCAAAACCTATATTTTTGTAGATATTTATACTATGTCTTTTGCACCACAGTTTATTTACTTGTTTGAATGTGGGAATGGATTTTTGAATGCTGACAGTGATTTGGGTAGAGCACATTTAGAAAACAAGACATGATTCATCAGTGCATTCTGAGAAGTTAAACGACATCGTCAATGTACTGGAAAATCCAGTATTTTTTTTTTTTTTTTTTTTTTTTTTTTTTTTTTTTTTATTTGAGGCATCTTTTGGAAAAAAAATTTAATTCCTTTTAAAAGTGTATATGTCTTTGGCCCCAGAGTCCAACGCCTTAACTTCTCGGCCACCACTGCCAACTTAAACAACATTTTATCAAAAGTTTTCATAAAAGCAGACTCTAGAATGAAGGCAGAAAAAAAGGTTATGGGCTAAGATCAACTGAATGACGTGGTCAGAGATGGCTAATGACGTGGTAAGAGATGGCATCTTGGTTAACTTAGTGAAAGAGAAAAAAATGATCTGAGATCAATCTGAAGGAGGTAAAAGTTGTGTATTCTGGGGCACAAAGACGTTTGGTTTAGTATATGTTTTTTGCTGTTCTTTTGTGGATTGACGCATTATGCAACCACAAATTTTTCTGACTACTTTTTTCTTTTTCTCCATCTTTTTCTATAGTTTGATCCAATAAACTTACATGAGCTGAGTCCCGTATTTTCAAAGGTAAAACCTACATTAAATGGATTTCGATAGAGAGTCCTATAAATTTAAAAGTTATCCTCTATGAGTTTTTGGATGGCGATTAGATGTTGAGGTGACTGGTTTTGGAACTATTTCAATCATAGAATTTTTTCGATTAATTTCTACATATCTTATTTTGTATTGTTAAAACACACCGCTGTGAACAGGATTGAACCTGTGAGGGGAAACCCTATTGGATTTCGAGTCCAACGCCTTAACCTCTCGGCCACCACAGCCAGCTTAATCAACATTTATCAAAAGTTTTTACAAAAGCAAACTCTAGAATGAAGACTGAAAAAAAGGTTTTGAGTTAAGATCAACTGAATGACATGGTCAGAGATGGCTAATGGCATGGTAAGAGATGGCATCTTGGTTGACTTAGTGAAAGAGAAAAAAGTGATCTGAGATCAATCTTGAAGAGGTAAAAGTTGTGTATTTGGGGCACAAAGACGTTTTGTTTAGTATATGTTTTTTGCTGTTCTTTTGTGGATTGACGCATTATGCAACCACAGAATTTTTCTGACTACTTTTTTTTCTTTTTCCCCATCTTTTTCTATATTTTGATCGTAATAAACTTACATGAGCTTAGTCCCATATTTTCACAGGTAAAACCTGCACTCAGATCATACTTTGTACCAATATGAGAATTTTATGTCCAACAACCCTCTGGCAAATCAAAACCTATATTTTTGTAGATATTTATACTATGTCTTTTGGCACCACAGTTTATTTACTTGTTTGAATGTGGGAATGGATTTTTGAATGCTGACAGTGATTTGGGGTAGAGCACATTTAGAAAACAAGACATGATTCATCCAGTGCATTCTGAGAAGTTAAACGACATCGTCAATGTACTGGAAAAATCCAGTATTTTTATTTAGTTTTCATACTGTTTAGTTTTAACTGTGAGCCCTATTTAGACTCACAGATTGGAAAATTAATATATTTCCCATTTTTACATGATTTGAGGCATCTTTTGGAAAAATAATTTAATTCCTTTTAAAAGTGTTATGTCTTTGGCCCCAGAGTCCAACGCCTTAACTTCTCGGCCACCACTGCCAACTTAAACAACATTTTATCAAAAGTTTTCATAAAAGCAGACTCTAGAATGAAGGCAGAAAAAAAGGTAATGGGCTAAGATCAACTGAATGACGTGGTCAGAGATGGCTAATGACGTGGTAAGAGATGGCATCTTGGTTAACTTAGTGAAAGAGAAAAAATGATCTGAGATCAATCTGAAGGAGGTAAAAGTTGTGTATTCTGGGGCACAAAGACGTTTGGTTTAGTATATGTTTTTGCTGTTCTTTTGTGGATTGACGCATTATGCAACCACAAATTTTTCTGACTACTTTTTTTCTTTTTCTCCATCTTTTTCTATAGTTTGATTCCAATAAACTTACATGAGCTGAGTCCCGTATTTTCAAAGGTAAAACCTACATTAAATGGATTTCAATAGAGAGTCCTATAAATTTAAAAGTTATCCTCTATGAGTTTTTGGATGGCGATTAGATGTTGAGGTGACTGGTTTTGGACATATTTCAATCATAGAATTTTTTTCGATTAATTTCTACATATCTTATTTTGTATGTGTATAAAACACACCGCTGTGAACAGGATTCGAACCTGTGCAGGGAAACCCATTGGATTTCGAGTCCAACGCCTTAACCTCTCGGCCACCACAGCCAGCTTAAATCAACATGTTTATCAAAAGTTTTTACAAAAGCAAACTCTAGAATGAAGACTGAAAAAAAGGTTTTGAGTTAAGATCAACTGAATTGACATGGTCAGAGATGGCTAATGGCATGGTAAGAGATGGCATCTTGGTTGACTTAGTGAAAGAGAAAAAAGTGACTGAGATCAATTTGAAGAGGTAAAAGTTGTGTATTCTGGGGCACAAAGAGTTTGGTTTAGTATATGTTTTTTGCTGTTCTTTTGTGGATTGACGCATTATGCAACCACAGAATTTTTCTGACTACTTTTTTTTCTTTTTCCCCATCTTTTTCTATATTTTGATCGTAATAAACTTACATGAGCTTAGTCCCATATTTTCACAGGTAAAACCTGCACTCAGATCATACTTTGTACCAATATGAGAATTTTATGTCCAACAACCCTCTGGCAAATCAAAACCTATATTTTTGTAGATATTTATACTATGTCTTTTGGCACCACAGTTTATTTACTTGTTTGAATGTGGGAATGGATTTTTGAATGCTGACAGTGATTTGGGGTAGAGCACATTTAGAAAACAAGACATGATTCATCAGTGCATTCTGAGAAGTTAAACGACATCGTCAATGTACTGGAAAAATCCAGTATTTTTATTTTAGTTTTCATACTGTTTAGTTTTAACTGTGAGCCCTATTTAGACTCACAGATTGGAAAATTAATATATTTCCCATTTTTACATGATTTGAGGCATCTTTTGGAAAAATAATTTAATTCCTTTTAAAAGTGTATATGTCTTTGGCCCCAGAGTCCAACGCCTTAACTTCTCGGCCACCACTGCCAACTTAAACAACATTTTATCAAAAGTTTTCATAAAAGCAGACTCTAGAATGAAGGCAGAAAAAAAGGTTATGGGCTAAGATCAACTGAATGACGTGGTCGGAGATGGCTAATGACGTGGTAAGAGATGGCATCTTGGTTAACTTAGTGAAAGAGAAAAAAATGATCTGAGATCAATCTGAAGGAAGTAAAAGTTGTGTATTCTGGGGCACAAAGACGTTTGGTTTAGTATATGTTTTTTGCTGTTCTTTTGTGGATTGACGCATTATGCAACCACAAAATTTTCTGACTACTTTTTTTTTTTTCTCCATCTTTTTCTATAGTTTGATTCCAATAAACTTACATGAGCTGAGTCCCGTATTTTCAAAGGTAAAACCTACATTAAATGGATTTCGATAGAGAGTCCTATAAATTTAAAAGTTATCCTCTATGAGTTTTTGATGGCGATTAGATGTTGAGGTGACTGGTTTTTGGACATATTTCAATCATAGAATTTTTTGATTAATTTCTACATATCTTATTTTGTATGTGTATAAAACACACCGCTGTGAACAGGATTCGAACCTGTGCAGGGAAACCCTTTGGGATTTCGAGTCCAACGCCTTAACCTCTCGGCCACCACAGCCAGCTTAATCAATGCTTTTTCAAAAGTTTTTACAAAAGCAAACTCTAGAATGAAGACTGAAAAAAAGGTTTTGAGTTAAGATCAACTGAATGACATGGTCAGAGATGGCTAATGGCATGGTAAGAGATGGCATCTTGGTTGACTTAGTGAAAGAGAAAAAAGTGATCTGAGGTCAATCTGAAGAGGTAAAAGTTGTGTATTCTGGGGCACAAAGACGTTTGGTTTAGTAATATGTTTTTTGCTGTTCTTTTGTGGATTGACGCATTATGCAACCACAGAATACTTTTCTTTTTCCATCTTTCTTTATCGTAATAAACTTACATGCTTATCCATTACAGGTAACCTGCACAACATATTGTACAATAGAATTTATGCCAACACCCCTGCAATCAACTTATTTGTAGATATTATACTATTTGCACCACATTTATTTCTTGATGTGAATGATTTTATCTACATGATTGGTAAGCAATTAGAAAAAACATGATTCGCATTGAGAAAACACTCGTCATGTATGAAATCATATTTTATTAGTTTTCATACTGTTTATTTAACTGTGAGCCTATTTAACTCACAGATTGAAATTAATTATCCCATTTAATATGCACTTTTGAAAAAAATTTATTCTTAAGATGTCTTTGCCAAGTCACCCTTACTTCTCGCCACCTGCCACTTAAAACATTTATCAAAAGTTTCATAACACTCTAGAATGAAGCAGAAAAGGTATGGCTAAGTAACTGAATGACTGGTGTGTAACGTGTAAGAGTCATCTGTTAACAGTGAAGAAAAATATCTGATCATGAGTAATTTGTATTGGGCACAATTTATATTGTTTTGCTGTCTTTGTGGATGAGCATAGCAACACAATTTCTGCTACTTTTTTCTTTTCCATTTTTCTATATTTGATATAAATTACATGGCTAGTCCCTATTTTCAAGAAACCTCATTAAATATTATAGAGGTCCTATAAATAAAGTTATCCTTGTTTTGATGGATGATTTGAGTGACGTTGGACATTCAATCTAGATTTTTTTGATTATTTTACATATTTATTTATGTGTATAACACACCTTACAGGATTGAACTGGGAACTTTATTAGTGTTACTGCCCCAAGCCAACGCTTCAAATTAAGCACTCAAAATTGGGACACTGAATACATTCAATGTATCAAAGAGCACTTGTATGAAAGAGAAAAAGTACTGAGTCATGAAGAAGTGTGGCAAAGGTTTTAGAATGTTTGGTCTTTGTGATGATAAACAGATTGACCTTTTTCTTTTTCCATCTTTTCTATATTGTGATAAATTACATGGCTTAGTCCCATATTTTACAGGTAAAACTGCATCAGATCATACTTTGTCAATATGAGATTTTATGTCCAACAACCCTTGCAATCAAAACTATATTTTTGAATATTTATACATGCTTTTGCACACAGTTTATTTACTTGTTTGAATGTGAATGGATTTTTGAATCTGACATGATTTGGGTAGAGCACATTTAGAAAACAAGACATGATTCATCAAGTGCATTCTGAGAAGTTAAACGACATCGTCAATGTACTGAAAATCCAGTATTTTTATTTAGTTTTCATATGTTTATTTTAAACTGTGGCCCTATTTGATCACAGATTGGAAAATTAATATATTTCCCATTTTTACATGATTTGAGCATCTTTTGGAAAATAATTTAATCCTTTTAAAAGTGTATAGTCTTTGGCCCAGAGTCCAACGCCTTAACTTCTCGGCCACCACTGCCAACTTAAACAACATTTTATCAAAGTTTTCATAAAAGCAACTCTAGAATGAAGCAGAAAAAAAGGTTATGGCTAAGATCAACTGAATGACGTGGTCAGAGATGGCTAATGACTGGTAAGAGATGGCATCTTGGTTAACTTAGTGAAAGAGAAAAAAATGATCTGAGATCAATCTGAAGGAGTAAAAGTTTGTATTCTGGGCACAAAGACGTTTGGTTTAGTATATGTTTTTTGCTGTTCTTTTGTGGATTGACGCATTATGCAACCACAAAATTTTTCTGACTACTTTTTTCTTTTTCTCCATCTTTTCTATAGTTTGATCAATAAAACTTACATGAGCTGAGTCCCGTATTTCAAAGGTAAAACCTACATTAAATGGATTTCAATGAGAGTCCTATAAATTTAAAAGTTATCCTCTTGAGTTTTTGGATGGCGATTAGATGTTGAGGTGATGGTTTGGACATATTTCAATCATAGAATTTTTTTGATCAATTTTACATATTTATTTTGTATGTGTATAAACCACGTGTGAACAGATTCGAACCTGTGCGGAAAACCCATTGGATTTCGAGTCCAACGCTTAACTCTCGCCACCACAGCCAGCTTAATCAACTTTATCAAAGTTTTACAAAAGCAAACTCTAGAATGAAGACTGAAAAAAAGGTTTTGAGTTAAGATCAACTGAATACTGGTCAGAGATGGCTAATGCATGGTAAGAGATGGCATCTTGGTTAACTTAGTGAAAGAGAAAAAATGATCTGAGATCAATCTGAAGGAGTAAAAGTTGTGTATTTTGGGGCACAAAGACGTTTGTTTAGTATATGTTTTTTGCTGTTCTTTTGTGGATTGACGCATTATGCAACCACAGAATTTTTCTGACTACTTTTTTTCTTTTTCCCCATCTTTTTCTATAGTTTGATCGTAATAAACTTACATGAGCTTAGTCCCATATTTTCACAGGTAAAACCTGCACTCAGATCATACTTTTACCAATAGAGAATTTTATGTCCACAACCCCTGGCAAATCAAAACCTATATTTTGTAGAATTTATATAAGTCTTTGGCACCACAGTTTATTTACTTGTTTGAATGGGAATGGATTTTTGAATGCTGACAGTGATTTGGGTAGAGCACATTTAGAAAACAAGACATGATTCACATGCATTCTGAGAAGTTAAACGACATCGTCAATGTACTGAAAAATCCAGTATATTTTTATTTAGTTTTCATACTGTTTAGTTTTAACTGTGAGCCCTATTTAGACTCACAGATTGGAAAATTAATATATTTCCCATTTTTACATGATTTGAGGCATCTTTTGGAAAAATAATTTAATTCCTTTAAAAGTGATTGTCTTTGGCCCCAGATCCAACGTTAACTTCTCACCATTCAGAATAATTAAGATTATAAATCCATATTTAGAATTCTTGATTTGGAGGATGATTGAGTGACGTTTTGACCTTAAGATTTTTTTATCCATATTTTTTTTATTGTATAACACGCTGAAAATTCGAGGAAACCATTGATTCGTCACCTTAATCGCAAGATAACTTTAAAATTAAAAAACTTAATGAAGCGAAAAAAGTTGAACTGAATGTAGCTGTAATCTTAAGACCTGCTTAACAGATGAAAATAAAATTTTCCATAACAGATCTGAAGAGGAAAAAAAATTTTATTCCTTTAAAAGGTATGTTTTTGCAAGTTTTAGCGTTACTTTTGGATCCATTGCAACAAAAAATTTTAATTTTTTTTATAATCATTCTAGATGAGGTGAAATAAATTACATGGTTAGATATTTTACGGTCAATTGGATATGACGTTTGACACGAGATGTTTTATACTATACCCTGAAATCCAATCTTAATTTTGTAAAATTAGATCTTGGCACCAATTTTTTTATTATTGATTGTGTATTTTTGATGACCATACAGAATTTTTGGTACACTTTTAATTAAACCATTATTTATTGTTCATTCATTATACTATTTATGTTGGAAAATACTTTTTAATTGAGTTTTCGATAGAGTCATTTAAATTTAAAAGTTTCCATAGTTGGAAATTAATATTTCATTTTATGAAGCATATTTTTGATAAATTTTTAATTCTTTAATGTTATTTTTGGCCCATAACCACACGCTGTAACATTGCCACTGCTTGAAACATACTTTTTAAAAGATTCCTTTAAAACTGGCTCATAGCGCCAAACAGCTAAAGTTTTGGCAAACAAACCAATGAAAACTTATCAAAATGTTTGAGTTAAGAAGATCTGGTAAGAGGAAAGGGAAAAAAAAGGTTGAGATCAATCGTGACGGAGATAAGATTGTGGCTGAAAGAGTGGTTAATTTGTTATTTTGGATATTTGGAAATGAGATTATTAAAATTTTTCTGTCTACTTTTTTCTTATTCTCCATTTTTTCATTTTGTTTACTTTACATCTATTTTTTTCAAAGTTAAACTATTAATGGTTTCCATATTTTCCATAAACTACAAGTATCCTTTTCAAGGAATTTTTGCACAATGATGTGATCAACTATTTTGGAATTTTACTCTAATTTTTGGATCACAGTTTATTTTATTTTGATGTTTGGAAATTTTGAATTGAAAGTTTGAATTGTCGACAACTTTAGTAAAATCAGTGACAACTTCGAACTTCGGCAACGCCATGATCAAACCATCATTTATTCAATTCAACTTAGTAAATGAAACTTTTAGATTTAAAGAAATCTAAATATTCGATAAAGTTTGGTAAGATGGCAACTGAATTGACTATAAAGAAAAGATAATGTCATTGGGAAGAGTAAAGTTGTTGATGCAAAAAAGAGTTTATTTAGTAAAGTTTTTGTGTTTTTGGGAAAAAGCTTATCTAGAATTTTTTGCTTTTTTTTTTTTCCATTTGTTATTTTGATATAATTCTTACCATTTCCATATTTACGGTAAAACTGCATGATCATATTTTCCAATATAGAATTTGCAACAACCCTTGGACATTAAACTTATTTTTAACATTTATAATTTTTTGAAATTTATCTTGTTTTTGGAGGATTATTTTTGAATGTGAAGGATTTGGTATGCACATTGGAAAAGACATTTACAGGCATTTGAATAAAGCATCGTAAGTAGAAAATCATTTTTTTATTTAGTTTATATTTTTTTTAAGTTTATAGTATTTAATACAATGAAAATTAAATATTATTTTACAATTTGAGCATTTTTGGAAAAATAATTTAATTCCTTTTAAAAGTGTATGTCTTTGGCCCCAGAGTCCAACGCCTTAACTTCTCGGCCACCACTGCCAACTTAAACAACATTTTATCAAAAGTTTTCATAAAAGCAGACTCTAGAATGAAGGCAGAAAAAAAGGTAATGGGCTAAGATCAACTGAATGACGTGGTCAGAGATTTCTAATGACGTGGTAAGAGATGGCATCTTGGTTAACTTAGTGAAAGAGAAAAAAATGATCTGAGATCAATCTGGGAGGTAAAGTTGTGTATTCTGGGGCACAAAGACGTTTTTTTAGTATATGTTTTTTGCTGTTCTTTTGTGGATTGACGCATTATGCAACCGCAGAATTTTTCTGACTACTTTTTTTCTTTTTCCCCATCTTTTTCTATAGTTTGATCGTCAATAAACTTACATGGGCTTAGTCCCATATTTTCACAGGTAAAACCTGCACTCAGATCATACTTTGTACCAATATGAGAATTTTATGTCCATCAACCCTCTGGCAAATCAAAACCTATATTTTTGTAGATATTTATACTATGTCTTTTGGCACCACAGTTTATTTACTTGTTTGAATGTGGGAATGGATTTTTGAATGCTGACAGTGATTTGGGGGTAGAGCACATTTAGAAAAACAAGACATGATTCATCAGTGCATTCTGAGAAGTTAAACGACATCGTCAATGTACTGGGAAAAATCCAGTATTTTTTATTTTAGTTTTCATACTGTTTAGATTTAACTGTGAGCCCTATTTAGACTCACAGATTGGAAAATTAATATATTTCCCAATTTTCACATGATTTGAGGCATCTTTTGGAAAAATAATTTAATTCCTTTTAAAAGTGTATATGTCTTTGGCCCCAGAGTCCAACGCCTTAATTTCTCCCCCACCACGGCCCAATTTAAACAAATTTTATCAAAATTTTAAAAGAAAACCTAGAATAAAGGGCAAAAAAAAAAGGTTTTATGGTAAATCAACTGAATACGGGTCAGAATCTAATGATGGTAAGAGGGGGGATTTTGGTTCTTAGTGAAGAGAAAAAAATGACTGAGTCAATTGAAGGAGGAAAAAGTTGTGTATTTTGGGGAAAAAAGACGTTTTTTTTAGTATTTTTTTTGCTGTTTTTTGGGGTTTGAGTTTATGCAACCCAAAAATTTTTTCTGGACTATTTTTTCCCTTTTCCCCCATCTTTTTCTAAGTTTGACCCCAATAAATTTAAAAAGGTTTAGTCCCTATTTTAAAAGGTAAAACCTCCCCCATTAAAAATTGGAAAATTTTATGAAAATCTGGAAATAAAAAATTTTTTTAATTTTTTTTTTTTTCCCCATTTTTTTATTTTTGAATGGGGAATGGTTTTTTGTGTGACGGTTTTGACAATTTAAAAAAAGTGAAATTTTGGGGTTAAAAAAATTAATTCTAAAACCATTTTTTTTATTTTTTTTTAAATTTTTTTTTGTTTTTAAAAAACCCAAAAAACCCGTTGAAAAAATTTTGAACTGTTTGGGGGAAAAAAAAAATTTTTTTGGATTTTTCCCAAAGCCAACGCCCCTTAACCCTTTTTTCATCGGCCACCACCCAAAAAACTTAAAACAACTTTTTTATCAAAAGTTTTTTAAAAAGAAAACTTTTTAGAATGAAGGCGAAAAAGGTTTTGGGAAAAAGATAAAAAACTGATTGCGTGGTCCAAAGAGATCAATGGCGGTAAAGATGGCATCTTGGTTTACTTATGAAAGAGAAAAAAGTAATCTGGGGTAAATTTTTTGGAGGTAAAAGTTTTTTTGGGGGCAAAAGACTTTTTTTATTTGTTTTTGCTGTTCTTTTGTGATTGACGAAATTATGCAACCCAGAATTTTTTTGATACTTTTTTTTTTTCCCCTCTTTTTCTATAGTTTGATGTAATAAATTTAATGGGGCTTGCCCCTTTTTTTTCACGGGAAAAACCTGCCTCAGACTACTTTGTCCCAATATAAATTTTATGTCCATAAAACCCTCTGGAAAATCAAAACCTATTTTTTTTTTTTTCCTTTTGGCACCACAGTTTATTTACTTGTTTGAATGTGGGAATGGATTTTTGAATGCTGACAGTGATTTGGGGTAGAGCACATTTAGAAAACAAGACATGATTCTCAGTGCATTCTGAGAAGTTAAACGACATCGTCAATGTACTGGGAAAAATCCAGTTTTTTTTATTTTAGTTTCATACTGTTTAGTTTTAACTGTGAGCCCTATTTAGACTCACAGATTGGAAAATTAAAAATTTCCCATTTTTACATGATTTGAGGCATCCTTTTGGAAAAATAATTTAATTCCTTTTTAAAAAGTGTATATGTCTTTGGCCCCAGAGTCCAACGCCTTAACTTCTCGGCCACCACTGCCAATTAAACAAACATTTTATCAAAAGTTTTCATAAAAGCAGACTCTAGAATGAAGGCAGAAAAAAAGGTTATGGGCTAAGATCAACTGAATGACGTGGTCGGAGATGGTTAATGACGTGGTAAGAGATGGCATCTTGGTTAATTTAAATGAAAGAGAAAAAAATGATCTGAGAATAAATTCTGAAGGAGTTAAAAGTTGTGTATTCTGGGGCACAAAGACTTTTGGGTTTTTAGTATATGTTTTTTGCTGTTCTTTTGTGGATTGACGCATTATGAAAAACACAAAATTTTTCTGATTTATTTTTTCTTTTTTCTCCATCTTTTCTATAGTTTTGATCCCAATAAACTTACATGAGCTGAGTCCCGTATTTTCAAAGGAAAAACCACATTAAATGGATTTCGATAGAGAGTCCATAAAATTTAAAAGTTATCCTCTATGAGTTTTTGGATGGCGATTAGATGTTGAGGGTGACGGGTTTTGGACATATTTCAATCATAGAATTTTTTTGATTAATTTCTACATATTTATTTTGTATGTGTATAAAACACAACCGCTGTGACAGGATTCGAACCTGTGCGGGGGAAACCCCAAATTGGATTTCGAGTCCAACGCCTTAACCTTTTGGAAACCACAGCCAGTTTAATCAAGCTTTATCAAAAGTTTTTACAAAAGAAAACTCTAGAATGAAGACTGAAAAAAAGGTTTTGAGTTAAGATCAACTGAATGACAGGGTCAGAGATGGCTAATGGCATGGTAGAGATGGCATCTTGGTTGACTTAGTGAAAGAGAAAAAAGTAAATCTGGGGTCAATTAAAGGGAGGTAAAAGTTGTGTATTTTGGGCAAAAAAGGATTTTTCTTTTAGTATTGTTTTTTGCTGTTCTTTTGTGGATTGACGCATTATGCAACCACAGAATTTTTCTGACTACTTTTTTTCTTTTTTTCCCCATCTTTTTCTATAGTTTGATCGTAATAAACTTACATGAGCTTAGTCCCATATTTTCCAAAGGTAAAACCTGCATCAGATCATACTTTTACCATATGAGAATTTTATGTCCAACAACCCTCTGGCAAATCAAAAACCTATATTTTTCCCTGTAGATATTTATCTATGCTTTGGCACCACAGTTTATTTACTTTTTGAATGTGGGAATGGATTTTGAATGCTGACAGTGATTTGGGGGTAGAGCACATTTAGAAAACAAGAATGATTCATCGTGCATTTCTGAGAAGTTAAACGGACATCGTCAATGTACTGGGAAAAATCCATATTTTTTTATTTTAGTTTTCATACGTTTATTTTAACTGTGAGCCCTATTTAGACTCACAGATTGGAAAATTAATATATTTCCATTTTTTACTTTGATTTGAGGATCTTTGGAAAAATAATTTAATTCCTTTTAAAAGTGTATATGTCTTTGGCCCAGAGGTCCAACCCCTTACTTCTCGGCCACCACGCCAACTTAAACAACATTTATCAAAGTTTTTAAACTTTAGAAACGAAAAAAATTTGGTAAATAACTAACTTGGTCGATTGTTTGCTGTGGTGGCATTTTTACTTATTGAAAGAGAAAAAAATGATAGTCATCTGAGAGTAAAAGTTTTTCTGGGAAAAAGTTTTTTTTTGTTTTACTGTTTTTTGTGGCCATTTGCACACAAATTTTATTTTTTTCTTTTTCCCATTTTTTAAATTTATTTAAACTTAAAATACTTGCCATTTTCAAGTTAAAACTGCACTAAAACTTTTCCAAAAGTTTTGCCAAAACCTCGGCAAAAAAACCTATTTGTAAATTAACTATGTACTTTTGGCACCACAGTTATTTACTTGTTGAATGTGGGAATGGTTTTTGGAATGCTGACATGTGATTTGGGGTAGAGCACATTTAGAAAAAGACATGATTCACAGTGATTCTGAGAGTTAAACGACATCGTCAATGTAATGCAAAAATCCAGTTCTTTTATTATTTTCATTACTGTTTGTTTAACTGTGAGCCCTATTTAGACTCACAGATTGAAAATTAATATTATTTCCCATTTTTACATGATTTGGGGGTTTTTTTGGGAAAAAATTTTAAATTCCCTTTTTTAAAAAGAAAAATTTGTTTTTGGCCCCAGAGCCCAAGCCAAAAATTTTCTGGGAAACCACTCCCAAATTTAAAAACAACATTTTATCAAAAGTTTTATAAAAAGCGACTCTAGAATGAAGGGCCCAAAAAAAAAGGTTTTTATGGGAAAAAGTTTAAACTGAATGACGGGGTTTCCGGAAAAGGGTTTTAAAAAATTTTTGGTAGAGATGGATTTGGTTAATTATTGAAAGAAAAAAAAAATGATTTTGAGATCAATCTAAAGGAAAAGGAAAAAGTTGTGTATTTTGGGGCCCCAAAAGACGTTTTTTTAGTAAGGGTTTTTTGCTGTTCTTTTGTGGATTGACGCTTATGAAACCCAAAAAAATTTTTTGTTCATTTTTTCTTTTTTTCCACCCTTTTTTATGTTTGACCCCAAAAAAACCCTTAAGGGAGTGGCCCGTATTTTCAAAGGTAAAACCTCCCTTTAAAATGGTTTTCGATAGGAGCCCAAATAAATTTTAAAAAGTTATCCTTAGGGTTTTTTGGGGAGGGCCCCGATTAGATTTTTGAGGTGACTGGTTTTTGGAATTTTTCCCAATCATAGAATTTTTTTGATTAATTTTACATATTTTTATTTTTGAAAGTGTAAAAACACCCCCCCTGTGAAAAAGGATTGAACTGTGGGGAAAACCCTATTGGATTTGAGCCCCAACCCCCTTTAAACCCTCTCGGCACCACAGCCAGTTTAAATAAATTGCTTATCAAAATTTTTACAAAAGAAAAAACTTTTAGAATGAAGACTAAAAAAAATTTTTTGATTTAAAGATCAAATGAATGACATGGCAGAGATGGTTTAATAAAAAGGGTTTAAGAGATGGCTCTTGGGTTTGACTTAGGAAAGAGAAAAATAAATTCTGAGGCCCCAATTTAAGGGAGGTAAAAGTTGTGTATTTTGGGGCAAAAAGAGTTTTTTTAGTATTTTTTTTTTGTGTTTTTTTGGTGGATTGACGCATTAAAAACCAAAGGGAATTTTTCTGACTACTTTTTTTTCTTTTTCCCCATCTTTTTCTATATTTTGATCGTAATAAACTTACATGAGCTTAGTCCCATATTTTCACAGGTAAAACTGCACAGATATACTTTGTACCAATATGAGAATTTTATGTCAACAACCCTCTGCAAATCAAAACCTATATTTTTTGTAGATATTTATACTATGTCTTTTGGCACCACAGTTTATTTACTTGTTTGAATGTGGGAATGGATTTTGAATGCTGACAGTGATTTGGGGTAGAGCACATTAGAAAACAAGACATGATTCATCAGTGCATTCTGAGAAGTTAAACGACATCGTCAATGTTACTGGAAAAATCCAGTATTTTTTATTTAGTTTTCATACTGTTAGATTTAACTGTGAGCCCTATTTAGACTCACAGATTGGAAAATTATTATTTCCCATTTTTACATGATTTGAGGCATCTTTTGGAAAAATAATTTAATTCTTTTAAAAGTGTATGTCTTTGGCCCCAGAGTCTAATGCCTTAACTTCTCGGCCCCATGCCAACTTAAACAACATTTTATCAAAAGTTTTCATAAAAAGCAGACTCTAGAATGAAGGCAGAAAAAAAGGTATGGGCTAAGATCAACCATAATTATATACATTTTTGTATGGTTAAACACGTGAGGTCGATGTCAGATAGAATCATCCGTTAACTTGGAAAGAGAATATGTTTATCAATTTAAAAAGTCTTGAAAGACTAAAAGTTTGGTTGTATGAAGATGGAGATTTGCTTTCACTTTTATTATGAAAATAAGTGTGGCATTTAAGTAAAATGATGGCAAAATGTTTAGATTTTTTTGCCTTTGCATTAACAATTTTTGATATTTTTCTTTTCCCATTTTTATGTTTGATGATATTGAGCTACATTTTTGGTAACCATAACAACTGACATAGGATTTATTAAACCTCGCAATCAACCATATTTTTTAGTTATACTTTTTACAGTATTTACTGTTGAATAATATTATGTACTGATTGAGGCATTGAAAATAATTTAGTGCATTAGAAGTTAACCTCGAATGGAAAAACAATTTAAGTTTTCATAGGTTAATGAGCAAATAGTTAATAATATTCTTTTATGAACTGGAAAATTTTTTCTTAAAAGGTAGTTCTTTGGAGGTAAGTTTTCGGCCGCTTAAATTTTTCTTTATAAGCAACCAGAATGCGAAATTCACTTATGGTGTCGGTGTAACTAAGAAATAACTGTAAGAGAAAATACGAGACAAGAGGAAAAAAGTTGGTTTGGGACAAAGGAAACCTTTTTGAACCAACAACAAAAATTTCACCATCTCCATCTTCTATGTTTACCAATAATTACATACGTCCTATTTTGTAAATACATTTGGATTTATATTAATTAAGTTCTCTGAGTTTTGGTGGCATTAATGAGACGTTACATCATCATAGATTTGATTAATTACAAATGTATTTATAAAGGTTAAGTTACGTGGCCCATTGATAGTAATTATCCCACTATATGCTTTAAAATTTTTCAAAAGATTTGAGACAAATTTGAACAACTAACATGTCAAGTCTAAGATTAGAGAGGCTTGTATAGGAAGAATAAAGTGTCGGGATTAGAGGTAAAGTGGATTTGGAAAATGTTTTAGAATTTGGTCTTGAGATTAATTTGACGCAACTTTTTTTTTTTTATTTTTTTTAGTTGAGTAAAACAATTTCATTTTTCTCCTCATCTATATTTGTCCAATAAATTAGTCCAATCGGTAAATCAAAATATTTGTAGATTATAGTTTAAAGTTAACTTTGATTGATGGATTTTGATGTGACGTTTTGGGTACATTAGAAGAATGTTCACATATTTGAAGTTAACACACGTAAGATGAATAATTTATTATTTTAGATTTACGTGCTATGCCAAGGAAATAATTTTATTTTTACAAACTCTGAAAATATAATTTTAGTTAGTTCCGAGCATGCTTAATCGCCCATGCATTACTTATAAGAAAGGATTAGAATGAAGGAGAAAAGGTATGGGTAAACGTCTGTAATGTTATGCGTGTGAGAGCATCAATTTGAATTCATTCTGAGGAGTAAAAGTTGTATTCACAAAACTTGTAGATTTTTCTTTTTGTACTTGCAACAAATTTTGTTATTTTCTTCTTTCAAGTTATCTTTATGGATTATTTTAAAGCTACATTAATTTTGTAGAGACATAAAAAGACTATAGTTTATGGTTAGTAGTTGTTGGAATCAATTATTTTATTTTTTATACTATTTGTATGGATAAAACCTTACAGATTGACTTCGACATTATCTAAGTAACTTGGCCCCAAGCCGTAATATTTCAAGTTAAAAACAAATTAGTAAAGTAAAAAGGTTGTAAGAAAGTGCAGTAGATGGTGAGATGTAGAGTGATGGTTGATTAGTGAAAAAAAAAATATTGAGTCAATTTAAGAGAAAAGTTGTTATTTGGGGAAAAGGTTTTTTTAGTATATGTTTTGCTGTTTTTTGTGGATTGACGCTTATGCAACCAAAATTTTCTGACTATTTTCTTTTTCCATCTTTCTATAGTTTTATCTATAACTTCATGGTATCCCTTTTAAGTAAACCTCATAATATTTCATATGAGATTATATAATCTCAATTTTTGAGTATTATCTATGTTTTTGGCACAATTTTACGTTGAGTGGTGGATTTTTTATCTAAGATTGTTAGACACATTAGAAAGCAGGTAAGTGATTGAGTAAACACTCGGGAAGATATTTTTTTGTTTATGTATTTAACTTAGCCATTTAGATACATTGAATTAAATATTTCTTTTTAATGATTAGGCATCTTTTGGAAAATTTATTCTTTAAAGTGATGTTTGCCAAGGTCAATTAAGGACCATGAATTGAAAAATTTTATAAAGTTTTTAAGTTGATGAAAGAAAAAGTATTTCTAATCATTGTTGTGTATTTAATGTTGTAAAGATTGCACTTGGTAACCTTATAAGGAAAAATGATCTAGATCATCTGAGGAATAAATTGTGTTTTGGCAAAAACTTTTAGATATGTTTCTTTCTTTTGATTGCCATTAAACATAATTTTGACTATTTTTGTTGCTATCTTTTCTAGGAAAAAATACATGAGTATGATTTAAAGGTAAAACTCTTGGATGAAGAGTTTATATATTTAACGTTCTTTATTTTGGATGCATTAGATCGTGATGTTTTAATATTTCATTTAATTTTTTGTTTTTATACATATCTTATTTTTTTAAAAAACCGCTGTCAGTTTGACCAGGAACCTTTTATCACCACTTAAACTTCCAAAGTTTAAATCAATGTTTACAAAATTTTAAAGCAATTAGATGAAGACTGAAAAGGTTTTGGTAAGAGTCAATTGAATGACATGGAAAAATGCTGAATATAGAGATGTCTTGTTATGACAAGAGAAAAAGTATTTTGGTCTTTGAGGTATTGTGTATTTTGAGCAAAAATTTTTTTTAGTATATTTTTTTCTTTCTTTTTGATGAGCCTTTGAACCCAAATTTCTGACTACTTTTGTTCCTCATTTTTATACGTTGATCGTAATATACACATGACTTATCAATTTTACAGTAATGCAGAATATTTGGCAATATAGAATTTTATGTCAAATCTGGCAATAAAACTAATTTTTGTGTATAACATGCCTTGGCACACGTAATTTTGAATTGGGAGTTTTGACGATTGGGTAAAGTTACATTTAGAAAAGACTGATATGTGATTTGAGAATTAAGACATGTCAATGTTGGGTAATTTTTTTTTAGTTTATAGTTATAACTTGGCCCTATTTTAGATCAATTAAAATTTATATTATTAATTTTAGATTTTGATTTTTAATTTTTAAGGTTTTTGCCAGAGTCACTTTTCCGGCCCCTAAGTTAAAAAACATTTATTAGTTATTCAAAAACCTGACTAGAATTAGAGAAAGGTAATATGGTCTAGACACGCAATGACGATGGTCAGGTTATTATGCGTTTAGGTTGCATTTGGTTACTTATGAAAGAAAATATCTGAATATTTGTTTGAGGTAAAGTTTTATTAGGGACAAGAGAGTTTATTGTTATGTTTTTGCTTTTTTGTTTGGGGAAATAAGAACCCCATAATTTATTAACTCTTTTTTTTTCTTTTGTAAGTTTGGTTGAATATTTCAGTTCCCTTTTTGAAAACTGCTAATTATTTTAAAATATAAAATTTTTCCCACCTCTGCATAAACCCTATATTTGTATTTATCCTATTCGGCCAAGTATTCTGTTTGAATTGAAATGAATTTTAATGGAAGATGGAAAAACTTTAGAAAAAAAGTATCAGTGATGAGACAGTTAGAATGGTAGGGAAAATCGTATTTTTATGAAGTATTGTTTATTTAATTTAGATATTTACTCCAGTTTGGAATTAGATATTTACCCGAATTTTTGATTGCTTTTTAACATTATTAATTTTTTAAATGTATGTTTTGCCCCTATTTAATTCCCAACTCAATTACCCTAAAATAAATAATCTCCAATTCATCACCAATTTAGTAACCTCACTAACTAACAATAACTTCTAAAATTAATTAATGGAAAATTTTTTAAAGAATAATATGATAGAAAAACATATATGTAAAAGTAAATCATCAAGATTTAATAGGTACTTTTCTATGATGGAAAATTGTTTTTAATGTAATGAGCATATGATTGAATAATCTTTGAAAAATTTGTGTTTTGGCACAAACTCTTTTAATTTTTTTGTTCTTTTGATTCAAATTATGCAACCGCTAAAAATTAAAATATAAATTTCATCAATTTTATGTATTTAATATTAAGGGTTATTTTTTAAGGTAAGATGAAGATTCTTGTACAATTAATTTGAATAATTCTGGAAATAACATATTTTTAGATTTTATACTATGTTTTTGGAACAGTTATTTTTTTTTATTGGGATTTTAATGCAACTGATTTGGGTTAAGACATTTAACTATTTTCAATTACCATTATGAGATTAAAAGTCTATTATGGAAAATCATATTAAATTTTAGTGCGTAAGTTTAATTGACCCTATTTAAAGGAAAATTGATTATTTCTAATATTTATGGATTTTTGGAAAAAATTTTAATTTGTAGTACTTTGGCCGGTCAACGCTTAACCTTCGACCACGACTCAATTACTTTTATCAAATTTTCATAAAAGAGACTCTTGAATGAGAAAAAAAGTTGGTAAGATCAACTGAATGACTGGTGAATGAATGATGTAAGAGATGGCATCTGGTAACTTAATGAAAAAATAATGGTTGATATGTGAAAAAAGTTTGTGTATCTGGGAAGAGTTTGGTTTATATTGTTTTGTTTTGTTATTAACACTTTTGCAACAAATTTTTCTCCATCATTTTTTTTTCACTTTCTATTTTACCAACCTTATTTTTGTCGTAATTAATAGTAAACTTCAAAATTTATTCAAATGGAAATCAATAATTTATTTTCATTATGATTTTTGGACGTTAATTTTAAACTGTTTTGGATGTTTAACATAGTTTTTTTATCTTTCTAAATTTTTTTTTAATGATGTTAAAACACCTTAAGATTGAACTGTAGGAAAACCATGGATTTATCAATACTTCGGAACCAAGCCTAAAATGCTTAAAATTTAAAAAACAATAAATGAAGTCTGAAATTTTGATTAAGATATTTTATACTGCGTAAAGGATGGTTTAATGTGGTACAGATCATTTGGCTTATTGGAAAGAAAAATAATTGGAATTTTAAGAGGAAAACTTGTGCATTTGAAAGTTTTTTTATAATGTTTGTGTTCGATTTCATAGCAAACAGAATTTTTGATATTATTTATTTATCTTCTTATAGTTGTCGTAAATTTAAATGGTTAGTCCATATTTTAAGTAATGATAGAAATTTGACAATTAGATTTTATTGTTAAATTGGCCCAATTAACTAAGTTTTTGTGATTACTTGTCTTTGGCAAGCATTTCAACTTGTTTGTGGGATGTTTTATGCTCCACTGTTTGAGACAATTGAAAAAAGACATGTCTATTGAATGAATTAACCTAGTAAGACTGAAAAATCCAGATTTTTATTATTTTATTGTTTGGTTAATGTGAATTTAGACTCACAATTGAAAATTGATATTTTAATTTTATCCAGGTTGTCATTTTGAAAATATTAATTCTTTAAAAAGCATTGATTCCCAAGTCCAAGCTTATTCTCGGCCCACTCTATTATTTAAATTTTTAAAAGTTTTTAAAAAATTAGACGATGAAAAAAAAGTTTGGTTGATAATGAATGAGTGGTGGAGATGGTAATGCCGTAAGAATGGCTTTTTGGAATTTTAAAGAAAAAACCAATGATCTGAATCAATTTGATGGGAAAAGGGTTTTTTTAGAAAAAGGGGTTTATTAGGGGTTTTTGGCTTTTTAATGACGAATTTGCAACGTGTTTTTCGAATACTTTTTTTTTTTTTATTCTTTCTTTTTCAAGTTATTGTTAAACTTTTTGATATTTTATTTTAACCTTTATGATACTTTTCAATAGAAATTTTTTAAACTTTACTTTTTTTAGATATTATATTTACTTTTGGCACCATTTATAATTTTTAAGTAAAGATTAGATGACAGTGATTGGGGATGAGACATTAAACTGCAAAATGTAATTTGAGAGATTAACTTTCTTGCCCGAAAATCAGATTGTTTATTATTAGTTTCAATGTTGTGTACTTGGCATAATAGATTGAATATTAATTTTTTTTTTCATTTTTAGGACTTTGACACCAATTTATTCCTTTTAAATTGCTTTTTTCCGAGTTACCCTAAGATTGGAATTCCATTTAAAAAAATTTTAAAATGTTTGTAAAGCACTTGAATAATGAAAAAATAATGTGTAGATCATTGCGTGGGAAGATGGTTTGACGTAAAAGAACTTTGGTTAAATTTATAAGAAAATGATTGAGATAACTAAAAGTATTTTTGTATTTGGGGGATTTGGTTTAGTTTGTTTTTGTTTGGGATTACTATTTGCAAAAAAATTTTAAATTTTATTTTTCAAATTTAGTTTGATCATATAAATTACATGTGAGTCCTGTTTTAAGATTAATCACTAGAATTTTTTAGAGAAGTTTTCCTATAACTTTGTTTCCTTATAATTGGTGATGCGTTAGATTTAGGTAACGATTAGGATTTCAAAGATTTTTAATTCTACATTCTTTGATTTATAAAAACCCGATGTAAAACGAACGGGAGGAAACCATTGGATTTTGAGTTAATCCTTAACTTGGCAAAGCCAAGCTTAATGCTATCCAAAATTTTTACCAAAAGAAAATTAAATGAGATAAAAGTTTAGTTAGATCAATGTAAATGGCAAATAATGGTTGGTAAAAATGATCTTTTGATATGAAGATAAAAAGAACGGGGTATTTAAAATATTGAATTGTTATTTTTGGAAAAATTTTTTTTTTTTTTTTTAAGGTTTAACTGCTTTAAATTTTTTTGATTAATTTTTTTCCCCATTTTATTAAAAAGTTTTTGTATTACTTATATTAGCCCTTTTTTCATATAAAACTGCTTGATTATTTTAATTTGAATTTTTGTCAAAACCATCTTTGCAATCAAATAATTTTAGAATTTTTTAAAATGGCACAAGTTTAATTACTTGTTAAGGGGAAATGGATTTTTCAATTTGCTTATTTGGGACGCATTTTAAAAAAGACATGTTTTAATGAATTTGAAATTAAAGACTCGTAAATGTATGGAAAATCTTATTTTATTTAGTTTTTAAAGTTATTTTTAAATTGGCTTTTTAGACAGATTAAAACTTATTTTCTTTTAATTTAGGATTTAAAATAATTTTTTATTAAAAGTTTAGTATTTGCCGTCTGTAAATTGCATACTCAATAAATTTTTTAAGTTTTCTAAAGCAATCTAGATTGAGCAAAAAATGAATGGTAAATTTTTCAAGGTGGTCAAAGATTTTTTAAGCGTTTAAGATGTTTGGTTACGATAAAGAAATAGATTGGATTTAAATCTTTGAAAGTATGAATTTTGGGGCAAATTTTCTAGATATTTTTTTGTTTTTATGGATTATGAACCCAGAATTTTTCGATACTTTTTTTTTTATTTTTTTAAGTTGATTGTAAAAATTCATGTTTTGTCCATATTTTCAAGTTAGACTGATCAATAACGTTAAAGTAGAAATTTTTCATAACCCAAATCATAACCTTTTTTAAGATTTTCCACTATCTTGAAAATTTAATTTTTAATTTGGAAGAATGTTTTTGAAAGGGTTGTTTGGTTAGAATTGAATTAATGCTGATTAATTGATTCGAGATTAATAATTAATTAGGGAAAAACCAGTTTTTTATTTTATTTTCATATGTAGTTAAAATTTTTTATTTAGTACTTGAAAATTAATTATCATTAGTTTTAGCACTTTTGGAAAATAATTTATTCTTTTAAAGATTACTGTCTTTGGCCCAATTAATTATTTAAAACTGCCAGACAATGTTACCAAAGTTTTATTAAAGACCATAAAAGGCAAAAAAAAAAAAGTTTAGAATAAGACTCGTAGAGATCAAATGTATTAGAATGTATTGGTTTTGAAGGAAACATGTTGAGATAATTTGGAATAAAAGTTAATTTTTGAGTAAAGATTTATTAGAATAATTTTTTTCTTTTGGATCAAGATTTTGGGCCCAATTTTTGCTACTTTTTTTTCACATTTTTATTATATTATTTTAAAAATTACATTTAGTCCATTTTTTCATAAAACCATAATATCTTTGACCAATTAAAGTTATGTCCTAACCTTGGAAATCAAACAATTTTAATATTCTATAAGTCTTTGGATCGATAATTTTGAGTGAATTGTTTTCATGCAAGGAATTTGGGTTAGAAGTTTTTGATTTATTGTAACAGATTAGAAAGTTAACATTTGAAGTATGGAATTCCAGTATTTTTTATTTGTTTCCATACTATTATTTAACTGTACCTATTTGATAAGATTGCAAAAATTATTTAAAATTTTTAATTTTAAGTCTTCTGAAAATTTAATCCTTAAAAGTGTAGGTTTGGAATGTCCAAAATTCTCGGCATAATTAAACATCTTTTTATAAAAGTTTCGTGTGAATTAATGGGCGAAAGTTTGGATAATCAAGCATAATTCGGAATGTTACATGACTTTTTAGATAGCATCTTGAAAAAAAGAGAAAAAAATGATTGAGTCAATCTAATTGAAAGTTAATGGCACAAAGTTTGTTTAAATGTTTTTTGTTTTATGGAAAGAAATTATGTAATCAATTTTCTGTTCTTTACTTTTTCATTTTAATAGGTTTATATAAATTACATGACTGAGTACGATTTCAAAGTAAAACATTAATATTTGATAAGAGTCTTTTTATTAAATTTTTCTTTTTTTGGATGGATTAGTTAGTTTTTTGTAGCCTATTTCATACAGAATTTTTAATTTTTATAATTTTATTTTTCTTGTATAACAACTTTGAAAATTGATTTTGGAAATTATTTTTGGGCCAAACCCAACCTGGCACCAGAACCTAAATATGTTTTAAAGTTTTTAAAAGAAACTTAGAATTGGAATGAAAAAAAAGGTTTTAAATTTATGAATGACTGGTCAGAGTTAAAGCATGGTAAGAGAGTACTTGGTTAATTAGTGAAGAGAAAAAAGACTAGTCAATTTGGGGTAAAATTGTGTATTTTGGGAAAAAACTTTTTTATATTTTTTTTGGTTTTTTTGGATTGACATTATGCAACCAATTTTTGACTTTTTATTTTTCCCCATTTTTTCTATAGTTTGATTTAAACTTACATGAGTTAGTCCATATTTACAGGTAAAACTGCACTCAGATCATATTTGTAGCAATATGAAATTTTTCCAAACTTGGCAAATAAAACTATATTTTGAATATTATAAATGTTTTGGCACAAGTATTATTGTTTGATGTGGGAATGAGATTTTAAATGCTGACAGATTTGGGGTGAAGTTTAGAAACAAGACATGATTCATTAGTGCATTTGAAGTTTAAACGACATTTGTATTCTGGGTAAAACCGTAATTTTATTTTTTCTTTTCTTATGTTTTTTAACTGTTGCCTAATAAGACCCTTAAAATTAAATTTTCGATTATTTAAGATGTTTTGGAAAATTAATTTTTAAATTTTCTCTTTTGGCCCATGATTCAAACTTAATTTCGCAAACCAATTAAAAATTTTATAAAGTTTGAAACGCGATGAATGCAAGGCAAAAACTAATGGGAAAAGAGAATGACCTGGTTAAGTTTTAAGAGTAAAAGATCTTGATAATTGTGAGAAAAAAATGATTGAGCAACTTTGAAGTAAGTTGGTATCTTGGTACAGCTTTATTGGAAATGAATGCTATTGTGATGAATTATGAAGCCAATTTTTCGTATTTTTTTTTCTTCTTTTTTTAGTTATTCCAAGATTACTGCTTTTTCTATTTTCCATACCTTTTCAATCAATTTTCAATAAATTTTTGTCCCATCTTCTCCTTTAACAAATTATATTTTGTATTTTTTTAATGTTTTCCACAGTAACTTTGTAATTGGAAATTTTTGAATCTGCATTTGGTATAACAATTTGAATAAAACATGATTTTATTTTAGAATTTTAAGCAGTCAATGTGGGCAAATTTTTATTATTATTTAAATTTTCCATTTAATTTTGGCTATTTAGATAAGATTGATTAAAATTTCCCTTTTTTACATTAGCTATCTTTTGAAAATTTTACCTTTTAACAGATGTTTGGGCCCAAGTTCTTAAATATGAAACTTAAATTAACTAACCTTATCAAGGTTTATTGGCAGACTAAGCAAACATGTCAAGGGCTTAATATTATGAAGAGAAGGGTTTAAAGATGGGAGATGAATTGGAAATTGAATGAACAAAAAGTCTGAGTATTAAGGAAGTAAAGATTGGATTCTGGAACAAGTTGGTAAAATTTTTTTTTGGGGTTTTTTAGTTGATCTTTCAACCTTTTTTGATTTTTTTTCTTTCAATCTTTTCTATTTTATCCCAATAAATTACATCTAGTGTTTTTAAATAACTACTAATGATTTAATAAAGTCATAATTTTTAATAAGTTATCCTACATAATTTTATGAAAGGTTTGAACGTTTAAGTATTCATGAATTTTTTGGATTTTTTAAATTTATTTTGGTTTTAACAACCTTTAATTTTCAATTTAGGAAACCTATGAATTGATAAGCTGAACCTGAACAGGCAAAAGCTTATCAAAACAAAACTCAGTTGAAACTAAAAAGGGATTAAGATAATGAAAAATGGTAAAGCTAATGGATGAAGTAGGTTTTGGTTTTAGTAAAGAGAAAAGGATCTGTTATTTGAGAGGTAAAATTGTGAATTTGGGGAAAAAGTTTCTTTTGAATGTTTTTTGTTTTTTGTATTATGTTAAAAGAGATTTTTAGACTATTTTTTTTTTTTCCATTTTTTCATTTTTATCAATAATTTTATGATTAGTCATCCCTATTTTCACAGGTTAAACTGACTCAGATTATACTTTTAGCAATTGAGAAATTTTGCCAAAACTGGCAAATCAAAACTAATTTTTGTAGATTTTCTATTCTTTGGCTCATTTATTCATTTTATTGGTTTGTTTATAAATGCTGATGATTTGGGGTATAGACATTAAAAAAATGATTTTAGCATTTGAGAATTAAAGACTTTCATTTTGGGGAAAATTTTTTTTTTAGTTTTATCTGTTTGTTTTACTGTGAGCCTATTTAGACCAATTGGAAATAATATTTTCCATTTTTAATGATTTGAGGCATCTTTTGGAAAAATATTTAATCCTTTTAAAAGTTGTATGTTTTGCCCAGAGTTAAGCTTAACTTTAAAATTA
>JARQOC010001809.1:22500-34598 GCA_033576535.1 Allobates femoralis | reverse complement strand
AAGTGGCTTGTTTGTTGCTCTTCTTGACACCAGGCAAGTGTGGCGCCCTGCTCACACAGGTAACCACAGACTCACCTACAGCACAGATGGGTTTCCACAGCGGGTACATGACACAAACAACACCTTTCACCCCGGCACAGTAGGGGGAGCCCAACTTGCTGCCCTTAGGCAAGATCCCCTATAAATACTGGTGCTGGGGGCGAAGTTTGTTAGTGTGCAGACACTACAACAGCTGTGAAGACGTACTGGTGGTCGGTGCTCGCGTTAGGCCCATGCCAGTTACCCTGAACAGCATCCGAGTAGTCCTGCAAGGCCCAAGAGTGGGGTCGGAAGGCGGTGAGATCAGAAGGATGGCAGGGACGCAGGTCTGAAGAGGGGCGGAGTCTGAGCGCACGCGTCACACAGGACGCACCAGGAACTTCATCAACAACACGCTTAAAAAATGCAACAGTCTAAAATGCATCAAAAGCGGATCACCTCTTTTTTGAAAATATGATCCAGTTTAGCAGCTGAAAAACAGATCCTCAAAAAGGCATCAAAAACACTGTGTGAATGTACTCAATCAGCATGATAGAGAGAGATATCAGATGCCTTGTTCTCGTTAACACTTTCTCTTGAGTTAATGAGAAGATCACTAAACTGATGAAAGCAGGTCATTTTATGGCAGGGCTGAAAATCTGTGGATATAGGATTTTTGTGATTAAGTTAATTTTCATGTCAAGGAATGACTTTATTCATGAGATCTCTCTTCATAATAATCTAGAGTTTATGTGAATTATCATTATACAAAATCAAGCAGCAAACTTTATGAAATCCTAAATTTTTGTCAGTCTCAAAACATTTGACCATGATGGAACATAAGTACTTTGGTAAACCCAAAATTGACCAACAATCCCATGTATATGTGTGCCTCCTGTCTGTTCCCCTCACAAAAGGCAATTCCCCCTAGAAATAAGGTTTATTCCCTAACAACATTTTAGGTGTGTTGCTGGCATAAGTGAAGGACCTGCACTCAGGGCTTTAAATGAATTAACTTTTTCCATTGAAATAAATTGGATAACTACACACTGTCTCATACAAGCAGCCCTCCATCATGGCCAACTGTATGAAGAGATGTGTTTCCTGTCTAAACATAAATATAACAAGCCATTAAAAATCTCAAGGAAGCTTCATTGGAGTGGTAAAATGCAGCACTATATCCTTAGAAGATATTGATAATGAATATTGATTAAGGGTTGATTTCTTGTCTAGGAGCATGGTAAACAGGAGAATTTTGTCTTTATATACAATCCACAAAAATACAGTCAACATATTTCTCTTTATATTTTCCTACCATCAGTGGCGTGACTTCAGGCCCAGGGGCCCTGATGCAAAAGCTCCAACGGGGCCCCCAATTATTGCAAATCTTTAATAGAATTAGTCTTTTTCTATAGGCCAAAGGGACTTCTGGGGCCCCACTAGCCTGCAGGACCCGGGTGCGATTGCAGCCCCTGCCTACCATAGCCCATTGTTTAACCACTTATAAATAGTGATGGGCGAACCCACTGATGTTCGGGTTCAACGAACCCGCCCGGAGTTTATTTAAAGTTTGGGTTCGGGGTTGAAAGTGGCTCGAACTTGAGTCTGAACCCCGAACTCAGACTGTAAAGTTATGGGATGCAGAATGTAAAGGAAAGAAGATAGTTATTAAACATTATACTTATCGGCGTCCACCCTCTTGCAGTGCTGGAGCTGCTCATTAATTTCCTGGATATTCACTGCAGAGGGACCCAACAGCCAATCCCATATGTTGTCACAGAGAATTAGCGCACCATAACCACAATTCAGTTTTTACCACAGATTTCATGCTCTTTTGGTGCAATTTTGGTACAAAACTGCATGCATTGTGTTCAATATGTTCATCTGCATCTCCTGGCCCAAAAAATCATCAAAAGCATAATATAGTTGAGCCTTTTTTTAAAATGTATTCCTTGAAATAATTAAAAAAAAAATGACCTGAGGCTTCATCATATTTTTCACCATATTTTTGTATGCCAGCCAGATACAACCATTCCCCTACCCCAACTGCCTATTTTTACCTGTGTGAAAACCTAAAATATAGGGAAGCCTTTTTATTTAATTATTGCATGAATTTCATGAAATAATTTAAAAAAAATGGCATGAGGTTTCGCTGTATTTTTGGTTTCAAGACAGGTACAACTAGGCGGCTGGGGGCTGGAATCCTCAGTTCAGGGTGGCCCCTCCCCCATGCTATGAATTGCAGCCTGCAGCAATCCCAGAAAATGGTGCATTCATAGAAGCGCCATTTCATTTTCTGGCACTGTACCCCGATTTTTCCAGTGGCCCTGGTGGCATTGGCATGCTCGGTAATAAAGGAGTTAATGCCAGCTTTGTATTGGCTGCTGGCACTACGCCCGACATTCATAGTGCAAACAGTAAATATCACAACACTAAAAAGAACATTGAGGAATGAAATACAAAACAACCCTCTTTCCCAGTTTAAATTAACAAAAAAAAATTCCCTCCGACATAATCCACAGGTAACATCTTCAGCTCTGCTGCATATCTCTGTGAGCAGACGCCCATTCTCTGTGACAGCGTCTGTGATTGGCTGTTGGTCCCCTCTGCAGTGAATATCTAGATAATGAGCAGCACCAGTAGATGCAGCGGGACACGGGCGGAGGGACGAGGGAAGTATAATGCTGATTAATAACTATTTTCTTTATTTTTGCAGCTCCCCCGCTCCCAAACCCAAACCCGAACTGTAATGGACCTCCCAGGAAAGTCTGTGTTCGGGATCTGTGCCCGAAGATTAGGTGTTCAATACAGACTCAGAACTTTACAATTTGGGTTCGCCCATCACTATTTATAAATTAATCTGTATACAGTAATTCCCTTTGAAAAGTATTACCTTTTAAATGCTGTACTGAGATTCATCAGACAATTGGAAAGAACTTAATAATGATTAAATTAATTCTGCTTCTAAGACATTCATGAATTTCTCTGAAAACTCTTAACATAAGGGAATAGCTCTGAATGAATAAAAGTAATTGAGCAACAAATTTTGTAGTCTTTAAAGGGAACCTGACCCCTCCAAATCGGTCCCCAGCCTCTAAAAACCTGTCCTTGCACCTTCCTATAAGGTTTCAAGCTATCCCTCTCTTTCCCTATAGCGGTTCTGTAAAGTGTAATTATCACCTTTATTACCTAAGAAATCTGCGGCTTCTGAATCTTCGAAGAGTCACAATGGGTGTTCCCTCTGGTTCCTTATCGCCACCTCCACTGTTGTTTTTCACGCCCCAATGGGCGTGAAAATGAATGTTGATGATCCTGTGTCAGATCACTGCAAATGATGCAAATCGTGTCATCTCCAGCGCTGTGACGTTGATACACCTCACGCTGCGCATTGTGCATGCGCGAATTGTAAATAACATCTCGCGCATGAGCAATGCGCAGTGAGGTCCGTACATACACCCAAAGGGTGTATCGACATCACAGCGACAGAAATGACGCGATTTGCGTCATTCCGGCTAAGCCCGTCCAGTGATCCGACACAGGATCATCAACATTCATTTTCACGCCCATCGGGGCATGAAAAACCACAGTGGAGGCGGCGATAAAGAGCCAGAGAGAACACCCACTGTGACTGCTCAGGGATTCAGAAGCCGCATATTTCTCAGGTTTTTTTAGTGTGCCTTCCTTTTCCTGGTTGCATCTGCTCCATCTTTCAGCCAGAGACCGGTGTTGTCCTGTGTTATCATGACCCTGGAAATTTCCACCATCGCTGCGCAAGAATTTCACTGTATTATTATTGTAAATGTTGCTTATACCCAGTGTTCCTCGTTTTTGTACCGTAGTTGTGGTTCTGAGATGCAGGCAATATGTGGATTAATAGATGGAGTATTATGCTTACATGCCGCTTGTGTGATTTTCTATCGTCCTTGCCTGGCCGGTAGGCGCAGCGTCTATACCGTGACGCGCATGCTCGGGAGCCATAGCAACCTGACTTGGCTTCCCGGACGTGCGCGTCATTTTACGGTGACGCTGACGCACTTCCGGTGGGACGGCGCGGACCGGAAATGCCCGGACGCGCGTGGAGATGGAGCCACAAGCGGTTACAGCTGTGACACAGCTATATAAACTGTCAGGAACGGTAGGCACACTACCCCCTGATGAAGATTGTTACCACACTTATTTGAAACGTACGTAGGGGTCCGGACCCGGGGGATCCATCCACCAGGGACATTCTCCCTTTCTCCACACTTGGTATGCTATAATTCCCTTTGGGGATATATTGCACTTAGGCGGCAGGCAGTGCTGTTGATACCCTATATAATGTGATATGGGGTCATTTGTGATCATCTTGTACTTTCTTGCACTTTCTTCATAGAAACTGAATGTTAGACAATGTATTGGTTGATGTGTTACAAATGTCTCTACTTCTTGATGTAATCTCCATTGTGAGTTTAGGGCATTGTAAAGCTTACTGTCGATGTTGTCCTAAGTGTTATTTGTGAATTACTATTGTGGATCAGGGGGGTGATTGTCCTCTGCACCACCAGCTTCATAAGAGATTCTTTATCCACTAAGCCTCATAGCCAGTGGGCGGAAATAAACTCTACAATTGCACATGATCCACTCTTGTCCTCTTTATTATATATTTGTCTCCAGAGTTGTACACAGATAGGTGGTGATACTTTCACTCACCTTCTGTGTTTATGGGTTACATGGAATTATTTGCATTAATTATTACTGTGGTTTCCACAGGTGTTCCGTGGAGTGCGATGGATTTCCGGGCTCGTGATGATGCATGGCAGTCACAGCTCGATTTGGCTGTGGATGGAGCAGATGGTGCACCGGTGGATGTAGGGGAGGGCGATACAGCCTTGGAGCTAACGAGGTGTTATAAGGAACTCCTTAAAAAGAGAACCAAAGTGTGGTGGAATAGGGCCTTTCTCTGCAAGTATATTGAGAAGGAACTTATACCGAGAGGATTACGGATTCAAGTTTTTCCTTCTTTTCCAATCAATGAGTCCTTTAAGGATAGATGGGAGGAGGTGGCCAATGAGTGCTCATGTGGATTTTTGACATTGTTAAGTGAGCTTAACACAGAATCACTTAAGGAGATGGAAGTTGAGATGGAGGATCTGGCGGTGAGGATCAAGGACCTTTTACCGGGGGAAGCTTTTTCAAAGTTTAAAGAGGAGATTGAAGGAGAACTGGCTAAATTGGAGAAAGAAGTAAAGGCTTATAAGCTTAAAAAATTCCAACGTGACCTCACTGATGCTAAGATGAATCGGGTATATAGGTGGAAAAACGAGAGAAAGGGACGCCCAAAACCTCGTCCCAATCCTCGACCCCGAAAACCATCAGGGGGAGGAGTTCCCCCGAAAGACACAGGCGGGGATGAAACCCCGTCTGGAACAGATGAATCAGATTCAGATTTATCTAGTATTGGAGTGGTCACTAGATTTAGATCTAAGGTCCCGCCATTAACGACTCTACCCAAATCTGCCTCTAAAAAATCTGATAAGTCACCCCAGGTAATTAACCTATCGAAAATTCTTTTATCAGAGGTTCAGATAGATGTACTGACTAGAGGTCTTTCTTTCTCACCGTCTAATCCATTCCATCTCTTTACAGCAGTAAAAGACTTATATTTGTTCTCCCGGAAGCTGGTGTATAGGAAGCTGCATAATAAGAAATCGCTTGCCCCTGATAGTGTTGTCCCGTGTGAAGCGGAAGCTCTGGAGAATCTTGAAGATCTCGCCGTTGGAGAGACCTCTACTCCAGCAGGTGAGTTCCCTCCTCATATCAGACCCAGATCGGTCAAGTTTCCCCCCTTGTCCACATGTCCAGCAATTGATATTTTTACTAAACTTGTTGTTGATGACTTTAGACGTTTATCTCCGGTTAGATCATGTGATAATCTAACCTGTGCACAGAGAACAGCTTTAAAATACTTGGAGAACCTAAAGGAGATCGTTGTAAAGCCTGCGGACAAGGGGGGAAACATAGTGATCTGGCCCACAGATATGTACGAGCGGGAGGCTTTACGCCAACTGAGAGATCATGACACGTACTTGAGGCTTGATTCAAACCCAGTGACCTCTTTCACGGAACAAGTTCAGTCTATCTTGGCGGATGCATGTGAGCGGGGGATCATCAGCAAACAAGTAGTTGAAGGGTTGACGGTTCGGTACCCGAAAATTTCTACTTTCTATCTTTTACCTAAGATACACAAGGATCCCTTGACCCCGCCGGGACGTCCTATTGTGGCCGGCATAGGAGGTTTATGTGAGCCAATATGTAAATTTATTGACTATTATTTAAAACCGATGGTTGAGACACTTCCCTCCTATGTCCGGGACACAACGGACGTCCTGGCGCGGGTCGACGGTATCCATGTGGAATCTGATGTCTTATTAGTGACAGCTGATATCGAGTCCCTATACACATGCATCCGCCATACTGATGGTCTGGAAGCAGTAAAGTTTTACCTGAATGAGACCGGTAGGGATCCCTCGATGAGGGAGTTAATACTTGAGCTGCTCCGTTTTGCCCTGACCCACAATTTTTTTGTATTCAAAGATGTATTTTATTTGCAGAAGCGGGGCACTGCCATGGGTGCGGCCTGCGCACCCTCATACGCCAACCTTTTCCTGGGTTACTGGGAGAGGTGGCTTTTTGGCGGTGAGGGTGCGGCGGACTGCACCCATGTGCAGTGCTGGTACCGCTATATCGACGATTTATTCTTTTTGTGGAAGGGCAATGCGGAGCAGCTTGACTATTTCATGGGCAGACTGGGCCTTAACCCATTTAATATCCGTTTTACCTACAAATGTCATCCTATGAGGGTTGAATTTTTGGATATTATGATTGAAGTGGGATCAGATCGAATGATATCGACTGATGTTTTTAGAAAACCCACGGCGGTTAATGCCCTGTTACATGCTACGTCGGCCCATGATTCTTCCACAATTCGGGCGATCCCTACCGGTCAATTTCTGCGGATAAGACGCATCTGCTCCTCCGATGATGTTTTTGAGGAGCAGGCAGATGAGCTCAAAAAGCGGTTCCGTGAGAGAGGTTACAGTAACCGTAGCATCAAGAGAGCGTATCTCAGAGCTAAGAATACGAACAGGGCTGACCTTCTTTGCACGGGGCGGACGGTCCGGGGTGAGCAAAATAATGCAGTAAGGTACATTTCCACATTTAATCAGCACTGGGGAACAATGCGGTCTATAATGCAGCACCATTGGCCTATCCTCCTATCTGATCCATATTTGAGGGACTCGTTGTTAGATTATCCTCAAATGACGCCACGCAGAGCACCTAATTTGCGTAATATGCTTGTTAAGAGTCATTATGTGCCCTATATACCACCCCTCTTTGGGGCTAGTCGACCTCTAAAAGGATGTTTCCAATGTGGGCACTGTCTCGCCTGCGGCAATGTCGTTCGCGAGCGTTCCTTCTCGTCTTCTGATGGTACAAAAACTTATGAGATCCGGTCATACATCAATTGCGGTACCCGCTATGTGGTGTATTACGCCACGTGCGGGTGCGGATTGATTTATGTTGGGCTCACATCAAGGGAGTTAAGAAGGCGAGTAAGGGAGCACGTGAACGAGATTGCCGCGGCAGCGAGAGCCCAGGATCTTACAACGTTGAAAACGTTGCCCCGCCATTTCCGTTTGCACCATGGATGTGACCCGGTCTCCCTGAAAGTTAGGGGGATCGATGTCATACACGTGGGCATCCGGGCGGGAAATGTAAAAAAGATCCTGGCCCAACACGAGACCAGATGGATTATGACCTTGGGGACGATGGTCCCTAAGGGTCTTAATGAATCCCTCAGTTTTGCTCCATTTCTGTGATTGTCCTCCTCTTTGAGGTCTCAGTTTGGCATCTCATACTTTATATACTAATTTGTGTTTATCCTTTACAGTTTTTTTAGTGTGCCTTCCTTTTCCTGGTTGCATCTGCTCCATCTTTCAGCCAGAGACCGGTGTTGTCCTGTGTTATCATGACCCTGGAAATTTCCACCATCGCTGCTCAAGAATTTCACTGTATTATTATTGTAAATGTTGCTTATACCCAGTGTTCCTCGTTTTTGTACCGTAGTTGTGGTTCTGAGATGCAGGCAATATGTGGATTAATAGATGGAGTATTATGCTTACATGCCGCTTGTGTGATTTTCTATCGTCCTTGCCTGGCCGGTAGGCGCAGCGTCTATACCGTGACGCGCATGCTCGGGAGCCATAGCAACCTGACTTGGCTTCCCGGACGTGCGCGTCATTTTACGGTGACGCTGACGCACTTCCGGTGGGACGGCGCGGACCGGAAATGCCCGGACGCGCGTGGAGATGGAGCCACAAGCGGTTACAGCTGTGACACAGCTATATAAACTGTCAGGAACGGTAGGCACACTACCCCCTGATGAAGATTGTTACCACACTTATTTGAAACGTACGTAGGGGTCCGGACCCGGGGGATCCATCCACCAGGGACATTCTCCCTTTCTCCACACTTGGTATGCTATAATTCCCTTTGGGGATATATTGCACTTAGGCGGCAGGCAGTGCTGTTGATACCCTATATAATGTGATATGGGGTCATTTGTGATCATCTTGTACTTTCTTGCACTTTCTTCATAGAAACTGAATGTTAGACAATGTATTGGTTGATGTGTTACAAATGTCTCTACTTCTTGATGTAATCTCCATTGTGAGTTTAGGGCATTGTAAAGCTTACTGTCGATGTTGTCCTAAGTGTTATTTGTGAATTACTATTGTGGATCAGGGGGGTGATTGTCCTCTGCACCACCAGCTTCATAAGAGATTCTTTATCCACTAAGCCTCATAGCCAGTGGGCGGAAATAAACTCTACAATTGCACATGATCCACTCTTGTCCTCTTTATTATATATTTGTCTCCAGAGTTGTACACAGATAGGTGGTGATACTTTCACTCACCTTCTGTGTTTATGGGTTACATGGAATTATTTGCATATTTCTCAGGTAATAAAGGTGATAATTACACTTTACAGAATAGCTATAGGGAAAGAGAGGAATAGCTTGAAACCTTATAGGAAGGTGCAGGGACAGGTTTTTAGAGGCTGGGGACCAATGTGGATGGGTCGGAACCTGACCACCTCATGTAAGCCCCCTAACCTGTCAATACCTGTCCCTGCAGCACCCAAATACTTTCTGAATCATCCCTGTCTGAGCTCTTTGATGTTTGTAAAAGTGAAATAGTATGTTTTAATAACTTACATGATTTTTGTCAGGTGGGCGTTTGACGGAGGGACAGTGTCCCCAGGGCTGCGCTCCCCCCGCCTCGCCACTCCAATTACACCCCAATGGGCATAATCCTTGATGCAGGCGTTTTTCAAATGCCCCTGCTCCGAATTCTATGATGCGGCATCACGTGATGCTGGCGCGCGTCATTTCCATGATGCGCAGTTCGCCGGGTGTAAGGCCGCATTCAGCATGCCTTCTGCGCAGGCTCTGAAGGTGGCCTGTGACGTGTGGATCAGAATATCCGGATATGATCCAGCGCGTGTCATATCCGGATCTTCTGCTCCACACATCACAGGCCACCTTCAGAGCGTGCTCAGAAGGCATGCTGAATGCGGCCTTACACCCGGCGAAATGCGCATCACCGGAAATGACACGCACCAGCATCACGTGATGACGCATCATAGAATTCGGAGCGGACATTTGTAGGTAGAAGAGGGAGGAAAGGAGAGGAGCTAGTGGCAGAGCTCCACCCCTCCTTCCTCTTCATAGAATCTCATCAGTAACAGGTGCCATCTCCTATCGCAGTAATAGGAAAGTCTTCATTGAATACAGATTTTACCTCAGAATTGAGACTTTTGATAATGACAGATCAGTTCTGGTAGAGAAAGAAGCAGATTGGTCTGATAAGATATATTACAAAGTTGCTTATTTTCATGTGTATTATTGATTTTTCACATAATAATTAAAACAATGGTTACGCTTTAAGAGTCTGCCCGGCTTAAAACGTGTCAGGATTTTCTATGCTCATGACACTATTTTAATGAAATCACAATAAAAATCTTTCTTTTAATTCACTGTACTGGATTGAAAACACATGATCATTTATTATCATGTATTTGTAACACTTTCATCATTTGAGGATTAATTTAATCACTTCTTTTTTATCTTGCGGTTTTAGGTGAGGTTATTTCTACTAAATTAATCAAAATGTCACCCACAATTCATGAATTTTCCAAAAAGCCCAAAATCTCTTTTTTCTATTCTTAGCCATTTTGCTAATTTTCAATGTACAATGTCACACCTTTTTCAAAAGGTGTCTAAAAATATGACTTTTCAGCTAACACACATAAAATCACTCCAGCCTGGAAACTAGAATAGAGTTGCGCCAAATTTTGGAACTTTTTTGAAAAAAAATTTAATTTTTTCATTAAAAGGTCTAAAACAAAAGACTTTGAAAAAGATCCAGATTGTTTGATTTATTTGCCACAAATCAGAAAGTCCCTAATTGAGAGGTATTCACGCCAAAAAACTGATTGTAATGTAATGCTTAATTGTGCACTATTAATGTAGCAGGCAAAGCGCAGCTCCTCTAATTTAGTCTGTGTGCTCATGATCAGTAAAAACAGTGTTTTGGATCCAGCATCTTGCTGCTGTGTCCAAAATGCTACGTTGTACAGTACAAGCACAACGGATGGGATTTGTAGAAATCCTATGCTTAGGCCTCTTTCACACATTGTGCATTTTTGAGCGCTTTTTTGCGCGCGCTTTTCAAAAATGCACAATGTGCCTTTTTTCTGCCGGCAAAGTAAATGTGAAATTCTCTGTGCCGTACAGACACTGTGTACAAATACACAGCGCTTTTATGAGAAAAAATGCCGGAGTAAACAGAATTGACATGTCAACTCTTTACACAGCAGCGCTGCCGCTTTTTCTCATAGGGGCGGCGCTACTGCATCTGATGTCACAGAGGGGGAGGAAAAATCCTGGTTCCTCCTCCCCTCTGTGACATCTGTGACTGCCCCCATTTGATTTCTCAGTGTATTAATACACACTGCAAAATCAAAATTAAATAAAGCCAAATGTATTAAAAATAAGAAAGAATGAATACTTACCCTTTCTGATGCCATTTCGCAGTCGCCGGTGCAGAGTCAAGGCCAGGTATCAATCGTCAGGACCTTGCATGATGTCATAATGACATCATGCAAGGCCCTGGCAGGACGATATGTGGCCTTGCCTCTGCACCGGAGACCGCAAAAAGGCGTCGGAAAGGGTAAGTATTCATTCTTTATTATTTTTAATACATTTGGCTTTATTTAAATTTGATTTCGCACTGTATATTAATACACTGAGAAATCAAATAGGACCGGTCACAGATGTCACAGAGGGGAGGAGGAACCAGGATTCTTCCTCCCCTCTCTGACATCATTTCTCCCCCAGGCCGTAAAAAAGTGAGCTGTGTGAACAGCACTGCTTTATTTTTTGCGCTTTTTTGTGCGGGTAAAAAACGCTGGTAAAAGCGCCCGCGCAAAAAAGCGCAAAGAAAACGCTATGTGCGAACGTAGCCTTACTGTGCTTCTCCACACCGCAGCGTGCATTCAGCTGCGGTGCGGGTTGTCGGACTTCGGCATCTCTGCATCATGTTCATTTCATACTACGGAGTCGGAAGCAGTCCCATTTCATGCAGCACACAGGGAGAAGATGCCCTGCACTCACCACTGTTTGTGAGTACAGGGTGGCTGCAGTCTCTGTGTTCTCAACCGTGGGTTCCCACAGGTCCGGAGGCACTGCATCTAAGACCCAGTGACACACCCCACCATGGCCTTAGGTTGCTCAGATACTCAGGGCTTTAAGGCTTCATCACAGGAATCACAGGGACCGAGACCCAGTACATATGGCCGCCGCTGCACGACAGTTCTCCTAGGGGCAGATGGTTGGGAGGCAACAATATTCTTAAGTGGGCAGGGCTGAACCTCAGGGCAACTAGAGGTACCTGAGTGAGTTGGTAGTTGTGTTTCCAGTGTTTTTGATGCATTAAAGGGATCCTGTCACCCCCAAAACACCTCCAAAGCTCTTAAAA
>JARQOC010001809.1:0-17500 GCA_033576535.1 Allobates femoralis | reverse complement strand
GGTGCAGTACCTGTGTGGAAACTGTATCCGCAGGGGCGCCACACTAGCGTCTCTGGATCGTGAGCACATACCCTCAGGCTATATTCACATGTTCAGTTTTTGGTCAGTTTTCACATCAGTTTTTGTAAGCCAAAACCAGGAGCGGATGAAAAATGCAGAAGTGGTGACGGGTTTCTATTATACTTTTCCTCTGATTGTCCCACTACTGGTTTTAGTTTTGGCTTACAAATGCAGAGGTAAAATACTGCATAAATACTAAAATGTGAACGTGGTCTTATAGAAAGACGTCACCACTTCTGTATTTTCCATCCACTTCTGGTTTTGGCTACAAATACTGATGTGAAAAACTGATCGAAAACTGAACAAGTGAATATAGCCTAAATGTGTAGCAGTAACATGATTAGGAGCATGGCTGTAGCATACTGAGTTTACACTTTTACAATGTTCATTGAATTTCCCTATATACTACAGTATACACGTGAGGAAGGTATGAGCTGACTTATATCTGAAAGGAATGCTAGAAGAGTTCCACTGTGAAGCCTGCTGATATGTGAATGCTGATCTGGACTGTAGTACTACATATAACATTTTATCTAAATTAGTTCTTCAAAATGGTGTTCAATCTTTTCTTTTTAGGCTGTGTTCACACTGGGCGTTTTTGGGCTGTTTTTGCTCAGCAGTTTTTGTAGCCAAAACCAGGAGTAGAGCAATCAGAGGAAAAGTCTAATAGAAACACGTCACCACTTCTGGATTTAATCACCCACTGCTGGTTTTGGCTACAAAAACTGTTGAGCAAAAACAGCCCAAAAACGCCCAGTGTGAACACAGCCTTAAAGTAGTTGATATTATTAGAAAAGTCCCTTCTATGCCAGATTGATCATTCTGCCTCCAGTTTGCACCCCCTGCTGAAATGTCTGTTGCATAAAACCCACTGGAAAATGTAGTTTTTGTATATTTTCAACAAGTAAAAAATACATTGTTACATCTGCGGCGTGAATTAAAACTTTTTCTAAGTAGGTCAGATTTGGTATAAAAAGATTTTGATAGTATATTCAGTGTTAAAGAAAAGAGGGTGGCCGTGAACCAAAGGTGCTAAACAGTTATTGAGGGGAAAAAACAACGTTTTCATCCATAAGCACTTATCGAAATCTATCACTAAGAATGCACAGTCACACCTGTAGGTGTGTAATAGAAGATTTTAATTTAGTCTTATTAACTCTCAGAGTTGCTGACAGAGTTTTACTTGCTCTTTATACGAAATATACTTTTACCCATGCAGGATTAATCTCCATAAGGAGAGTAGTTATTCCTTTGACCTTGTCATAGCCCCTCATACAGCCATATCAGATCCCTTACTTTGCACTGATTGGGCTGTGTGCACACGATCAGTATACGCAGCATTTTGGATGCAGCATCTTGCCACTGCATCCAAAACGCTGCGTAGTACAATAGTAGCATAGTAGATGGCATTTCAAGAAATCCCATCTTCACTATGCTTAACCCGACCGCAGCAATCTAACAGCTATGGTGCGGGTTACTGGCATTCCGCTCCTCTGCAGCATGTTCATTTCATGCTGCGGAGTCAGAAGTGGCTCCCATCGGGTGACTGCAGGGAGAAGCCGCCTGCACCCACCACACATGGTGAGTACAGGGCGGCTGTGGTCTCCCTGTGGGCACCCGTGGCTTCACTCAGGTCCAGAGGAGCTGCGTCCAACACGCAGTTCCTCAAGACCATGAGCACATAGCCTTAGGGGTAATCACTCTGAAATGCCAAATTTGAAGATTGGGGTTCTGATCTGGCATAGATCCTAAGTCATAATAAAAGACTTGTTAAAGAGTCAATTTTGACTTTTAGTATTGGCACTACAGTTTGTCTACTTTCTTCCTGAAGGGACAATTTACCCATTATGAAAAAAAGTTTTTTAATTTCAAAGATGTCTACAACTTGCCTGTTTTTTGTATGATTCTCATAAAAATATTTCAAAAACTCTTTCCACAAAAAACAAACTGTTTTTGCAGCAACATGATTAGGGTACTCTCTCCCAGCAGGAATAATCCAATAATTTACTGACAAGCAATGTTTAGGTGGAATGATCATTTTCCTCTTGGTGAAGATTGGTTTCTTAGTCCAAGAATAAGATCACATGAACTCGGCAATAACTTACAGTAGTGGAGGGAGAGTCTAAAACAGAGCTTTGAATACTTATCATTACATCATAGAGGTATGCCTCTTTACCATATCGTACAAAAGAACAGTATGGATCCATATGGTGCCATGTATGCTATAATGGGCTCATGGCTTTAATTTGATGTCTCTGTGGCCAACAACCTATTCTGCAGCATGGTGTCATCTCACTCCTTGTCCATGTTCCTTGAGCATAATAATATTAATTTCATTGGAAGTTGATTATTCAGTTAACATTAAGAGAATATGCAAACTCCATACCATTCAACACAATGGTGGTTATCCATGAATTCCCAACACCCTAATGCTGGAGATTCATGGAAAAATCACCAGTCTGTTGAAAAAAGTTATGCAAATGGAAATTAATATAAAAACCTCTTAGAAATGAAAGTAATACAAGAAGAACACTGCTAATAAATGAATGAGAGAGATATAAAAGACTGGTGAGAAAAATAATGTCTAAAGTGGAACTAACATAAGCTTTTCCACAATGAATGCTGAAAACAAATAAAAGAAATCGGATTTTCCTTCCCTGTGACTCATACAAGGTCTCAGGTATGAATGGAGAGCAGTTGTGTGCTGAATTTGTTGTCTGTTCACACCCTCTTTCATACTGGTCACTAGAAGTTTAACATGGCGACCCATAGTAAAGAATTCTCTGTAAATTAAAAAAAAAAGTCGTTGAAGTCATCGAGGAGGAAGGCGATGACCAGACCAGCTCCATGGAGGAGGATCCCGACCATGACAGCCCGGAGGACGGCGGCGAAGGGACCGGAGCAACCAGTTCCGAAATGGCCTGGTGGAGCGACAGGGAATACCGCAATCGGAGGTCCCCAAAGTACCCCCGAGCCCGTTTTCCCGTCACTGGACTACTTTCCCCAAATAGACCTGGCTGACCAGGCAGCGCGACAATGTCACTGCGAGGAGTGGTGGCAGAGCGAAATGAAGAGCCGCTAAGCCCGCGCCGAGGCCCGTGTGCGACCCCCGTTGCCCCCCGATCAATGGAAATCAGGTATTGTGGTGTCGGTCAACCTGAATGCCAGGTGGGGGTTTGTAAGAGAGCAAGGCCTCTATGAGGAGATCTTTGTGGGAAGGCAGGGTACGGGTCCGGGCAGGCCACCGGTGACATCCCCTGAAACAGTAAACCCCCGGTAACTCTAGTTCCCGCAGACTCCTGGCGGGTCAACAGCAAGTTGTGCAAAAAGTAATGAAACACTGAACAGTTTGACTTTTGCATCCAAAAGTATAGAGAAGGTCACATTAAGTTTCCTGAGAAATTTAGAGTACATATTAGTCTCATCCTAAAATTTCACCAGAAAGCCAAAAATCCTTAACTTTTTGGGAGTAGTTTATTTATTGAAATAGCTCAAAACTTATAGTTTAATTAAAGTTACTTTTCATTTAAAAGTACTGAATGTCTACTAATGAAAACCAGACATTGCTTTTGAATTGTGTTTCAACAGAAAAAAATAAAAAGCAAACTAATGAAAATGACCTGGACAAAATGATTATGCCATTAATTTAGTATTTTGTTGCACAAGCCTTTGAAGGAATCATTGCAAGCAAACAATTTCTGTAATTCTCAATGAGACATCTATAATTGTCCACAGCAGTGGTGTATCGCTAATAGCGGCAGACCATGTGGTCACAATGGGGCCTGTTTGGGCAGGAGGGAGTGGTGCCAGCGCTGGGCACCCCCTGCCTAGTATCACAGAGTTGAAAGCAAATATGAAACAGGCCTCCTCCATCATTCTCCCTGTGCATCTGACGTCTCATCACAATGGGCAAGATTACATAACTATATCACGACCACTAAGCTGAGCAGTTCGGAGCTTTAAACCACAAACTATAATATATTTTTTTAATCAATGAGTACTTTGTGGAGGCTTCATTCCTTTTTGAGTGCTGTGGTGGTCCAACATACTATTTGGAAGGCTACTTGGGGGCCATCATACTATTTGGAGGGCTATGTGAAGGGATATCATACTATTTGGAGAGTTACATGGCGGGCCATCCTACTATTTGAAGGGCTAATTGGGGTCATGATACTTTTTGGCTATGTGGTGGCCCTTCTACTACTTGGAAGGCTATTTGTGGGGACATCACACTATTCGAATTGCTATTTGGGAGAATTTTATACTGTTTGGAAAGCGATAAGGGGATCATTATATTGTTTAGGGGACAGTTATGCTGTTTGGAGGGTTGTGGGGTCATTTATACTGTTTGGGGGCCAAGTATACTGTTTGGAGAGCTGTTTGGGAGCCAATATACTTTTTGGTCAGTTATGTTGGGGCAATTGTACTGTTTGGAGAGCTGAGTGGTTCCAGTTATACTGTTTAGAGGGCTGTATATGGTAGGAGCAATTACACTGTTTAGAGGGCTTTTTAGGGGCCAATTTAACTGTTTTAGGGAGATAAATAAGTGGCTCAGGAATTGGTTTAGGAATGAGGGGTTTGGGTTGCTTGAGAACTGGGTCAACTTCTCTGTTGACTACAGGTTCTATGCTAGGGACGGGCTGCACCTCAATGGGGAGAGTGCAACTGTGCTGGGGGAAAAATGGCTAGAAGGTTGGAGGAGTGTTTACACTTGGGATTGAGGGGGAGGGTATTCATTGTACAGGATGGGAAGATAGTGTAAATAGTAACCTGGGCACAAATAATGAAACTGTGGGTGGCATGGGGGGTGGGGTTAGAACTGTCAATAGAGTAAGAAGGAATAGAGGTAATGAGAGATGCATAAAGTGCATGTACACTAAAGCCAGAAGCCTCACCAACAAAATGGAGGAATTGGAATTAATTTTGTTGTAAAATAATTTTGACATGGTGGGGATATCGGAGACATGGCTGGATGAGAGTCATGACTGGGCTGTTAATTTAAAGGGCTATAATCTGTTCAGAAATGACCTTACAAATAAGCGAGGGGGAGGTGTGTGTTTCCATGTAAAATCATCCTTAAAACCCATCCTTCGTGATAATATATGTGACTCTAATGAAAATGTACAGTCCCTGTGGGTGGAGATAAGGGGAGGGGGAAAAAATAATAAATTACTGATAGGGGTTTGTTATAAGTCTCCAACAATAATGGAAGTGGGGGAGAATATCCTCATAAAGCAAATAGATGAAGCAGCGACTAATGGAGAAGTCATTATTATGTGGGACTTCAACTACCCTTAAATACATTGGGGAACAGAAACCTGCAGTTCCAGCAAAGATAGTAGGTTTTTGACAACTATGAGAGAAAATTACCTTTCACAACTGCTTCAGGAACCAACAAGAAGGGGGGCACTGCTGGACCTGATATCAACCAACAGACTGGACTGCATATCAAATATACGGGTTAGAGGTCACTTGGGTAATAGTGATCATAAAATAATAAGTTTTCAAGTATCTTTTAATAAGATGTGTAGTAGAGGGGCTACAAGGACACTAAACGTCAGGAAGGCAAATTCCCAACGGTTGAGAGATGATCTTAGTGCAATAAACTGGGACAATATCCTGAGACATAAAAGTACACAAAGCTAATGGGAGACATTTATTAGCATCCTGAATAGGACCTGTGCACAATATATACCCTATGGGAATAAACATGCTAAAAATATGAGGAAACCACATGGCTAAATAAAGCTGTAATGAGTGCAATAAGTGACCAAAAGAAAGCATTTAGGGAATTAAAGCAAGTAGCTAGTGATGAGGCATTAATTAAATACAGAAAAGTAAATAACAACTGTAAAAAAAGCAAATCAAGGCAGCAAAGATTGAGACAGAGAGACTCATTGCCAGAGAAAGTAAAAAAATCCAAAAATATTCTTTAACTACAAAAATAGTAAGAAACTAAAAAATTATTGTGTTGGTCCCTTTAAAAATAGTCTGGGTGAAATGGTGGATGACGAGGAAAAATCCAATATGCTAAATGACTTTTTTTCAACAGTATTTACAAAAGAAAATCCCATAACATAATCAGTGATAACAAAAACTCTCCATTAAATGTCACCTGCTTAACCAAGCAGGAAGTACGGCACTGCGTAAAAATCACTAAAATTGACAAATCCCTGGGCCCGGATCGGATAAACCCAGAGTACTGCAGTAATTAAGTACCATCATAGATAGACCATTATTTGTAATATTTAAAGACTCCATAATAACAGGGTCTGTACCACTGGCGTATAGCAAATGTGGTGCCAATATTCAAAAAGGGGACAAAAACAGAACTTGGAAATTATAGGCCAGTAAGCTTAACCTCTGCTGTGGGTAAAATCCTAGAGGGTTTTCTAAGAGATGCTATACTGGAGTAGCTGAAGAAAAATAACCTCATGATCCAATATCAACATGCATGGGCGTAACTTGAAGCTCATGGGCCCTTATGCGAAAGCTCGATGGGGCCCCCAATTATTGCAAATCTTTAATAGCATTAGTCTTTTTCGAAATGTCAAAGGGACTTTCGGGGCTCTGGGGCCCCGGGTGCGATTGCAAACCCTGCACCTATTGTGGTTACACCCCTGTCAACATGGGTTTACGAGAGACCGTTCCTGTCAAACTAATCTGATAAACGTCTATGAAGAGGTAAGTTCTAGACTGGACCAAATAAATGCAGTGGACGTGGTTTATTAGGAGTTTTCAAAAGCTTTTGATACCGTGCCACACAAAAGGTTGATACATAAAATGAGAGCAATGGGAATAGAGGAAAATATGCATCCGTGTTTGATGCATGACAGTGTCCTCCAGGCTAATTGTAAAACACTGGGCAAAACTGTCACTGAAAAAGACCTGGGTGTATGGGTATTTGACAAACTCACATTTAGTGGCCAGTGTCAGGCAGCTGCTGCAAAGGCAAATAAAATAATGGGATGTACTAAATGAGGCATAGATGCTATGAGGAGAACATAATTACACCTCTATACAAGTCACTAGTGTTACACACATGTTACTATGATTTTGGTGGACTATGTCGGGGCCATTATATTGTTTGGAGGGCTGTGCATGGACCAATTATATTGTTTGGAAGTCTAGTGGGTGCCGTTCTACTGCATGTGGGCCATTTTACAGAATGGAGGTTTGTATGGGAGGCATTGTACTGTATGGAATGTTGTGCAGGGGCGATATTGACTTTTACGATTGCTACTGCCAAATAGGTGGTACTAGAATTCATGTCCTCTTCATCTCTAAAAAGACAATTAGCATATTTGGTTTTACAGTAATGGCAACTTTATCTGCTCATTGATTTGTGAATATATCAACTCTGCAAGAGAGGATACTCTTAAAAAGGGATTCTTCACTGTGACACATTTAGTTAAAGGGATATGCCTAAGGATATTCCATAGATGTATGATAAATATAGGTCAATCATCTGGGACCTATTATACACTTTTATAAGCTTTGCATGAGAGAAGTTTTAGTGGAATATGTCAATCACCATCCTAAATAAAAAATATCAATAACACATTATGTATTTTCATTAACCCAAGTGGCTTTTTGTATAAGAGACCTTCCTATACAAAAGTAAAATCTGTATGGCCGAATCACAGGCTCATATCTTCATAAATTAAATTAAGATACAATATCTTTTCATGTTCCCATAGGTCTTTTTCAGATATTATTAGTACATTGAATGGTTTCCTATAATTGTATATTATCTAATGGCTGCATTTAGCTCAAAATAAGGGCCTACCATTCATTCATTAAAACAATGTGTCCGTTAGTAGGGTCCCGGGTGTTTGGAGCAGCGGTGTGGTGTTCACACCTTGTTACAATAACAGAGGTGTTATTCACTGCTTAATCACTTCAGAACTAGATGCACTAGAGTCCTATTAACGCTGCGACATTTATCATAGAGCCTATAAAAAACATTATTGCCGGGCGTAAAATGTTACTGTGGGTCCTGCCTCACAAAACACTGGGCCATTTTATTATCCCTCAATGGAAACAGAGAGTGTGAAAACACATGTTCAATACTGAATAAAAGATAAGAAGGGCAACCTGAATCAAAGTATCTTTCTATAGGTGGATTTCTATTTTACATCTGTAAAATGATTTCTATGCATCGGGAAATATGCAAAATGTTACTAAATCTAATAATTTTTTTCTTTTCCAAAATATGGCACCCTTAGCAATCTACAGGGCCCCACTGTACCGCTGAGCGCTATCAATCACAGATTAAGGTTTACGGAGGTGTTTTCTGATTGACTCCATACATTGTGGCAAGCTCCATCACATGCTATATTTTGGTGGTATTCTTCACTAAATCTATTGCATCTATTTCAAAACGTTGTTATTAAGATTTTTTATGAACAAGGGGTACAGAAGGGAAAAAAGGGGGGAGGGAAGGGCATCGATACATGACAGATAATTTTGCTGTACAGGAATGGTAGTTACATAGTGAAGAGTATGATAAGGCTTAAACTTATATACAACATTATGATAATACAATGAATTCTGAGTATAAATGCGAATCTTAATATTCTTTATTACAACAGACAGTGTTACAGTTTTGAACTAGGAGTAGGTAGAAGGAGGAGGGAAGAAACAAGTTAAACTTAGGTGTATACTAGATGAGTAGATTCTGATGGGTTAATGATTGCAGAGTAAAGAATAAATTTACTATTGTCAGGGGTATTAAACTATGTACAATCAGGTAGTATAAACTGGGTACAACCTGTATTTTAAAGCTGAGAACTTTGGTTTGAAAGAATTCTAATCTGAATACCAGTAAGCGATTAATGCAATAGTATAAGGTATACATGTCCTAAGAAGAGAGTGGTCACATGTAATTGAGGAGGAAAACTATAGTCGTAGTTATGCATATTCCTGAAGGAGTGTTGTAAAGTGTGGTTTGTTGTTTTAGACGGCCTAAGTTATTACATTCTTGGAATATGTTTTAAGCCAGGGTCTCCATCTTTTTGTGTATTTCAGGAGGGTATTATTCCTTAAGGCGTGGTTATATTCGAATACATGGTGGATTGTAACTCTTTCCACAAGGTCTGATATGGTGGGTTGCTCTGGCAATCTCCAACATGATGGTATGAGAATTTTGGATGTCAATATTATCTGGCATATCTTTGTTTCTTCGGGATTAGTTTGATTCCCAGGGAGACTAAAGCTAGGGTCAAACTTGCGTCATGACCCTAGCCTGGCGCATTCGTCATGAACTTAGTGACAGGCAGACATAGCGCATAGCATTAATGGCAGGTAAAACTATTTGCCGACTGCCTGTGCATTGCTATGGAAACGTGAAGCCTACTGCAGCCGGCAGCGTCACTCCAAAGACCCAAATATGCGCTTTTTATCTGTACACAGGAAAACGCTGCTGACCACGTTTTCTGTGCACTGATCAAAAGTGCATATTTGGGTCTTTGGAGTCCATTTTAAGCAAGTGGGTCTTTTGTAGTATTGCCCTAGGCAGGGAAGCCAAGAATTGTGTGGCACTTCAATGCCCCTGGATAGAGACGTGCATGAGAGCCTTGTTAAATAATGTGCCCATTTTAAGCAAGTGGGTCTTTTGTAGTATTGCCCTAGGCAGGGAAGCCAAGAATTGTGTGGCACTTCAATGCCCCTGGATAGAGACGTGCATGAGAGCCTTGTTAAATAATGTGCCCATTTTAAGCAAGTGAGTCTTTTGTAGTATTGCCCTTGGCAGGGCTGACAAAAATTGGGAGGCATTGCGATGCCCCTGGGAAGAAACATGGAGGAAAGCCTCTAAAAATTGTTCCCATTACAAAGGAGCGGGTCTCCTGTACTTGTAATGCCCATTCTGCAATCATGGACTAAAACATTTAACCCTGGGGGTATACATGAAACTAATGCCTAACTTTTGAATGGTTAAGGTCATCATCATCATCATAAATATGATGTAAAAAAATTATGGTTTTGTGGCATCATGAACCACGGTCACACTGATCATATGATGGTGGCGGATGAGGAGAAGGAGGAGCAGTACAGCAAGTAGCCAAAGACATGAAGTGTGTATCGATGTGTGGGTGTGCGGAGGTGCATGGCAATCTAACGGCACAAAATTTAAATTACGCTATCATTTGGTGGTGGTGTGGTGAAGTCAGGCCCAATCCAACCCTTGTTCATCTTGATCAAAGTGAGCCTGTCAGCATTTTCATTTGACATGCGGGTGCGTTTATCTGTAATGATTTCACCTGCAGCACTAAAAACACACTCTGACAAAACGCTAGTGGCAGGGCAGGCCAGGACTTCCAAGGTGCAGAGAGCCAATTCCTGACACGTGTCCAGCTTGGATATCCAATATTTATAAGGCACAGAGGAGTCTAGGAGCACTTTGGTATGATGGGCAATGTACTCCCTCAGCATCTTGGCAAACTTTGCAGTCCTTGTGACACTACCCCGCACCTCAGGGCCTGTGGTACGGGAGATGCTGAGAAAAGTGTCCCAGATCTTTGAGAGTGTTCCCCTACCTCTGCTGGCTTGGACTTGTGCCTCTCTCGGCCGGACGCCTTGGTTGTCCACTGAATCATGACCTCTGCCACTAGAGTTTTCAGAAGGGAATTTTTTGACTAATTCCGCAACTATGGCCTTCTGGTACTGCAGCATTTTTGTAGACCTCTACGCCTCGGGAATAAGAGAAATAAAGTTCTCTTTGTCGCGTGGGTCTAAAAGTGTCACCAACCAGTAATGAGTGTCCGCCAAGATCTTGATAACGTGAGGGTCACGAGACAGGCAGCGTAACATAAAGTCAGTCACGTGTCCCAGACTGTTAGGCAAGACTTCAGGGTCCTGACCAACAGCATGACTGGCCATGCTGACCTCATCCTCCTCCTCCTCCTCTCCCCTGTCCTCTGGCCATCCACGTTGAACCGACGGTCTGACGGTTGTGCATGTATTACCGTCAATTCCGCATGAAAGTAGCTCTATTTCTTCATCCTCCTCCTCCTCGTCATTGTCCTCCAATGCACGTTGGGATGAGATGAGGCTGGGCTGTGTGTAATCACCCAGTACGTTTTCTTGCTGCAAGTCATCATGCTCCGCCTGCAATACATCGTCTTTGATTTTGAGCAGAGAGCGTTTTAGAAGACAGAGAAGCGGGATGGTGACGCTAATGATGGCGTCATCGCCGCTCACCATCTTGGTGGAGTCCTCAAAGTTTTGGAGGATGGTAGATATGTTGGACATCCATGTCCACTCCTGAGGTCTTAAGTATGGAGTTTGAACTGTATACCAACGGCCTAGTTGATGCTGGTACTCAACAACTGCCCTCTTCTGCTCACAAATCCTGACCAACATGTGCAGTGTGGAATTCCAACATGTGGGGACATCACACACCAGTCTGTGAGCCGGAAGCTGCAAATGCCGCTGAAAGCCGGCAAGGCTGGCAGAAGTAGTAGGTGACTTTCTGAAATGGGCACACAGGCGGCGTACTTTGACGAGTAGATCAGACAGCTCCGGGTAGGATTTAATAAACCACTGAACCACGTGGTTGAGCACATGGGCCACACATGGAACATGTGTCAGCTCGCCTCGCCATAGAGCCGCCACAAGGTTCCGGCCATTGTCACACACGACCATGCCTGGCTGTAGGTTCAGCGGTGTGAGCCAGTGATCTGCCTGCTGTTTCAGAGCTGTCCACAACTCTTCAGCGTTGTGGGGTTTGTCACCTACGCATATTAGCTTCAGCACAGCCTGTTGCCGCTTAGCCGAGGCAGTGCTGCAGTGCTTCCTGCTTAGGACTGGTGTGGAGGGTGAAGTGGAGGAAGAGGAGGAGGAGGAGGCTGAGGAGCATGACGTGCCAGAGCTGTACACTGTGGGTGAAACCCTGACTGAGTTAGGGCCTGCAATCCTTGGTGTAGGAAGGACGTGTTCTGTCCCAAGCTCAGCCTGTGTCCCGGCTTCCAGAATATTAACCCAGTGTGCCGTCAGTGAGATGTACCATTCCTGCCCGCAAGCACTTATCCACGTGTCCGTGGTTAGGTGGACTTTGCCTGAAACTGCATTGTTAAGGGCACATATGATGTTTTGTGACACTTGCTTATGTAATGCAGGGACGGCACACTGGGAAAAATAGTGGCGGCTGGGGACCGAGTAACGTGGGACAGCCGCCGCCATCAAGTTGTGGAATGCTTCTGTCTCCACCAGCCTAAAAGGCAACATTTCCAACGCAAGCAGTCGCGAAATGTGTGCATTTAGAACTGTGGCATGTGGGGCGTTGGCAGCGTATTTGCACCTGCGTTTCAAAGATTGGTGTATGGATAACTGAACGCTGCACTGAGACAAGGACGTGGCTGATGATGGGGCTAGTTCTGGTTCGGCAAGTACAGGTGAAGGACAGGAGGCATCTTCGCATACAGTATGGACAGGGGATTGGTTTGCACGCACAACAGTGGAAGACGCAGTGGTGTCACCCGTAGACAATGCTCCTGGACTCTGCTGTACATCCCACAAAGTAGGGTGCTTTGCTGCCATGTGCCTGATCATGCTGGTGGTGGTCAGGCTGCTAGCTTTACTACCGCTGCTGATGCTGGCATGGCAGGTGTTACAAGTAGCCTTTTTCAAATTATCTGCAGACACCTTAAAAAACAGCCAGACTCGTGAAGACCTAACAGTTGTACTGGCAACTTCACTTGTGTTGTTGTTCCGGGGAACAGTTGCCTGCCTTCTACCTGAAGACACCACTCTGCTTCTTCCGGCCTGTTGTGATGCTACGCCTAACTCCCCCTGTGCACTGCTCTCCTCGCTCTACATTTCTGCCAGGTTGGGCCAGTTACAGGATCATCGACCACGTTGTCTTCCTCTTCCGCACCCTGGTCCTCCTTCTGACTTTCTGGCAATTGTGTCTCCTCATCGTCCACCTCTTGTTGAGACACGTTCCCACCGTTGCCTTCGTAAGACCGTGGCTGCTCAAATATTTGGGCATCGGTACATACGATCTCCTCATGACCCACTTCAACTGGAGCTGGCGAGAGGCCAGAATCTACGAATGGATTAGTGAACAGCTCTTCAGAGTGTCCAAGTGTGGGATCAGTTATGTCCGGGGCCGGGCACTCGGCATGGTGGGAGGAAGGAGTATCAAGGTGTGGAATGTGCGGTCCAGGCTCACGGCTACTGAGACTTGACCGTGTGTCAGACAGGGTATTTGTGGTGGTGCTAAACTGACTGGAAGCATTATCCGCTATCCAACTAACAACCTGTTGACACTGGTCTTGGTTTAATAGTGGAGTACTGCTGCGGTCCTCTAGAAATTGTGACAGGAAAGTCGAGCGAGATGATGCAGGCGTTTGTCATGGCGCAATTCGAGCTTGCACACAGGCTCGGCCTCTGCTTGCACCACCATCATGTCCAGTTCCTTGTCCCTTGCCACCGGACTGTACACAGCTAAATGAAGGTGTCCAAGATTTGGTTTTTAGCACGACCCTGAGATTTGAGATTAAGGCCCTGCAGGTGGACTAGTCAGACACAAACGCGGACTACAATAGCGAATCTTTTGGCATATCCTAATTTACGCTGCAAACTACAGTAGCTGCACTAAGATGCTAAATGAGTGCAGACAAGAGTTGGTTTTTAGCACGACCCAGAGATTTGAGATTAAGGCCCTGCAGGTGGACTAGTCAGACACAAACGCTGACTACAATAGCGAGTCTTTTGGCGCATCCTAATTTACGCTGCAACCTACTGCAGCTGCACTAAGATGCTAAAAGAGTGCTGTCAAGATTTGGTTTTTAGCACGACTCTGAGATTTGAGATTAAGGCCCTGCAGGTGGATTAGTCAGACACAAACTCTGACGAGAATAGCAAGTTTTTTGGCGTATCCTAATTTGAGCTAAAACCTGCTCCTGTCTATAGTGAGCTAAATTAATCCCTAAAAGCACTGTTTTGGGATGGATGGATGAGATTTGCAGCCTGTACACCAGCCCCAGATGTGATGCAGGCTGGTATACTGGCACAAAGAAGTTTGCTATATACCCTGCCTCCCTGTATACAGCTCTATTAGTCCTCAGAAGGACTGTTGTGGTAATTAGACCAGCAGCCCTGCGCCTACACTAGCTGAAAGGCCACAAATCTGTCCCTCAATCGGCAGCAGCTCTCCGTACACTGACTGTCTATGGAGCAGAGTGACGAGCACAGCGCGCTCAGGTCTTATAAAGACCTCATGACGCTGTGCGGCCGGCCAATCACTGTAATGCCACAACCAACATGGCTGTTGCATTACAGTGTCTGTCAGCCAATCCCTGCAAGCGTGCTGGCTCTGAAAAGAGCGCCAACATGCAGGGAGGTGGACCCCGAGCATAGCAAGAGTATCGCGAGATTACTCGGTACTCGCCGAGTACCCCGAGTACCGAGATATTCGTGCGAGAACCAAGTAGTGACAAGCATACTCGCTCATCCCTAATTATTATCAGTAGTTACTAAAGTTTGCACTAGGCCTATATCAATTTTTAATACTTTAGTCTTACTACAGCACATAGGTGGACTACACACGGTACCACCTCGGCCTTTTAGCAGCAACTTAAACAAAGCTACGCAGGTAGCTCCAGCGTACACCCCAAATAACCAGTTGACACTTAAAATATAAAATCAATTAATCAGTTCAGTAAACTGCGTAACAGAAAAAAATCCAAATGCCAAATTTATGTTTTTTTGATCGCCGCAACATTGCAATAAAATGCGATAACGTGCTATAAAAAATCTAATATATAAAGCTGAATGTGTGTGTGTGTGTACATATTCGGGATTGGCATCTACACCGTCGCAACTACAGCCACAACATTTTGCACAGTCACACGTCTGGACCCCGAGAGCGTCATAGGCTATGTTGTGAGGCGACATTTTAACCCTGCGCGTTCCAGTTCACCAAACAATTTTGGCCCTATCTACATAATGGGGAAAAAGGGAAAAGAAACGTGTGGGAGGAAAATCGACAGTTGCCAGCTACAGCTACAAAAATTTGCACAGTCACACGTCTGGACCCCGGGAGCGTCATAGGCTATGTTGTGAGGCGAAATTTTAACCTGCGTGTTCCAGTTCACCAAACAATTTTATCCCTATCTACGTAATGGGGAAAAAGTGTATGGAAAAGTGTTGGAGGAAAATCGACAGCTGTCAGCTATAGAGACAAAATTTTGCACAGTCACACTGATGAGGGGCAACAACCCCGAAACAGATGTCTGTGGTTGGATACCTAGTCCATGGTAAACCCCTGGCCATATCTTCAAGCTCGCAAGGGCTGGATAGTGACTTAAGGGCTACTAATACCCTGGGCTAGGTCCTTCCCTGATGGGATAACTGACTGGTGTCCATGTTGTAGACTCTTAACCGAGGCTCCATGGACTTCATCTGCATATTCAAATTCTAGGGAGCAATGCACCTTGGGTATCACTGTGTTTGAGTGCTTTAACTGGTGCCCGCAGTGTTATCCTCCGCTGATCTCCACAAGGTCAGTGGGTGCTTTGTGATGTCTGTCTATCAAGCATTGCTCCCACCCAGCCAGAATCCTGTGCCACACTGATGAGGAACAACAACCCCGAAACAGCTGTCTGTGGTTGGATATCTAGTCCATGGTAAACCCCTGGCCATATCTTTAAGCTCGCAAGGGCTGGATAGTGACTTAAGCGCTACTAATAATAATACCCTGGGATAGGTCCTTCCCTGGTGGGATAACTGGCTGGTGTCCATGTTGTAGACTCTTAACTGAGGCTCCATGGACTTCATCTGCATATTCAAATTCTAGGGAGCAATGCACCTTGGGTATCACTGTGTTTGAGTGCTTTAACTGGTGCCCGCAGTGTTATCCTCTGCTGGCCTCCACAAGGTCAGTGGGTGCTTTGTGATGTCTGTCTATCAAGCATTGCTCCCACCCAGCCAGAATCCTGCGCCACACTGATGAGGGGCAACAACCCCGAAACAGCTGTCTGTGGTTGGATACCTAGTCCATGGTAAACCCCTGGCCATATCTTCAAGCTCGCAAGAGCTGGATAGTGACTTAAGGGTTACTAATACCCTGGGCTAGGTCCTTCCCTGGTGGGATAACTGGCTGGTGTCCATGTTGTAGACTCTTAACTGAGGCTCCATGGACTTCATCTGCATATTCAAATTCTAGAGAGCAATGCACCTTGGGTATCACTGTGTTTGAGTGCTTTAACTGGTGCCCGCAGTGTTATCCTCCGCTGGCCTCCACAACGTCAGTGGGTGCTTTGTGATGTCAGTTTTACTGCAGCACATAGGTGGACTACACACGGTGCCACCTAGGCCTTTTAGCAGCAACTTAAACAAAGCTACGCAGGTAGCTCCAGTGTACACCCCAAATAACCAGTTGACACTTAAAATATAAAATCAATCAATCAGTTCAGTAAACTGTGTAACAGAAAAAAATCCAAATGCCAAATTTATGTTTTTTTGGTCGCCGCAACATTGCAATAAAATGCGATAACGTGCTATAAAAAATCTAATATATAAAGCTGAATGTGTGTGTGTGTGTATATATTCGGGATTGGCATCTACACCGTCGCAACTACAGCCACAAACTTTTGCACAGTCACACGTCTGGACCCCGAGAGCATCATAGACTATGTTGTGAGGCGACATTTTAACCCTGCGCGTTCCAGTTCACCAAACAATTTTGGCCCTATCTACATAATGGGGAAAAAGGGAAAAGAAACGTGTGGGAGGAAAATCGACAGTTGCCAGCTACAGCTACAAAAATTTGCACAGTCACACGTCTGGACCCCGGGAGCGTCATAGGCTATGTTGTGAGGCGAAATTTTAACCCTGCGCGTTCCAGTTCACCAAACAATTTTATCCCTATCTACATAATGGGGAAAAAGTGTATGGAAAAGTGTTGGAGGAAAATCGACAGCTGTCAGCTATAGAGAAAACATTTTGCACAGTCACACGTCTGGACCCCGGGAGCATCATAGGCTATGTTGTGAGGCGAAATTTTAACCCCGCGCATTCTAATTCACCAAACAATTTTGCCCCTATCTACATAATGGGGAAAAAGTGACAGTTACCAGTTGACAGTTGTGAATGAGAGGGGCTTAATGATAGCACCAAAGACTAACAGCACATACCAGCATATAGTCACTAAGGTGGGGCCCCAACATGAGATATTCACCACACACGGGCACATGTATACACACCACACGCACACAAAGAGTAACAGCAAGTGTATAGTCGCTAAAGTGCAGCCCCAACATTGAATACTCACCACGCACCCGAACAAACACACACACACCACAAAGAGACGCACACAACACAGAGACACACACACACACCCAAGGGGACTCACACACACACTCTATAGCGACACATGCACTCACCCCACAGGGACACACACACCACAAAGAGACACACACACCACACAGACCCC
>JARQOC010001808.1:0-34599 GCA_033576535.1 Allobates femoralis | reverse complement strand
GTCTGTGTTGCACATTCCAAAGATGTGTGTGGATTGGAATTGTGCTTTTTATGGTGAGTAAATTACAAACCCCAAGTATTTCCAAGAACCCCCAGGGAAAAAAAAATTTAGTTTTGTAAAAACCCAGTGCAAAACCCGGTGGGACTTAGTTTTGTGATTGTCTATCCCCTTATTTTTTAAAATTCCCCTTATAACCCATCTTTAAACGGGGCTTCAAAAAACAACGCCCTTTGTATTTATATCAAAGCCCAAGATGGAAAGGTTTTTAAACCACCAAGTACCTATCTGTTTGGAGACGGTTCTTTAAATTTTAAATATTTGTATATATCTAGGGTAAATATATATCCGTTTTATATACATTTATATTTTATTTTATTATATATAAAGGGGGAAAACAGTATGTTTAATTGTCAAATACTATTGAAATATATTAATCTACATTGTGCTGAAGGCACTCCCTCTTGTTTTTCGGGGAATTGTGATATTTGCATTGTGGCTAGCAGTCAGGATTGCTTGGAATATGGTGAAAGGGCGACCCCCGACAAATATCTTTGTAGATGTCGTCCCCCTGAGTAAAAAATTTGGATTGAAAAGGGCTATATCCTCTGAGGGTTGGAGAGTTGCTAAAATTGTTTAGGGCATTGTATTTGCTTTGCCCTAAAAATCAATAAAAATTATTGGAACAAAAAAAAAAAATATTTCAAAACCCCTTTAAAATCCCTACTCCGGTCCCCGGCACCTCCCCCTTCCCCCCTCATTTCCGCCCACGAATTCGCCCCCTTCTTTAAACAAAAGATTGATAAAATTAGAGAAAAGCTTTGGCCCAAAATCCCCCCCACCCAAACCCCCAAAACCCCCCAACTTCTTCGACCAAAAGGGAAACTTCTCCAATGTGACTGAAACCCCCCTCTCCGCCCTCCTGTTTACAATCTCAACCCCCCACCACCTTTCGCCCTGAACCCCCTCCCTCCCAAACCCCATTCCCAAACCTCCCGCTGTCTTTATCCCCCCCCTTTAACCCAAACCCCTTCAACCTATACTCACTAACCCGGGGTGTTTCCCTCAGTCTTTTAAAAAACACCTTGATCTCAACCCCTCCTCAAAAAACCCTCCCTCGACCCAATTTTTCTTTACAAATACCGCCCAAATCCTTCTCCCTTTGGCATCCAAATCCCTTTAACAAAAGTTCATTGTGAAAATGTCCTCCCAAACCCTTCCCCCTGTCCCCCTTCAAACCCCCTACAAAACCCGGGTTTCCCACCTCACCCCTCCCCTGAAAAAAGCCCCAAAATAAAATCACCAAAAGACCTTTTTTGACGCGGAAGAGTAAACGACATTACTCCCTCCCCTCCTCCTTGACCTTTCTGCCCCCTTTTTACACGGTTGACCACTCTCTCCCAAATTCAAAACCTAGAATCCCCTTTTCAACCAAACTGCCCTCTTTGGATCTTCCCCATACCTTTAAAGGGGCCGCACTTTTTAGCGTCACCCCCTCCTAACCTTTCCCCGTCCCACCCCCTTACTGTTTTTGGGCCCCCGGGATCGGTTTGGGATTGCTACTCTTCTCCATTACAACCCCTTTGGGCTAGGTCCCCCATTGAGTCTAAGGCCCCCAGTACCCTTCAAGCCGACGATACCCCGTCTCCCCCTCCCGGGCCTGACATGCGTGCGAGGATGTCAGCGTGCGTGGATGTGTGCGAACGTGGATGTGTGCGAACGTGGATGTGTGCGAACGTGGATGTGTGCGAACGTGGATGTGTGCGCGTGGATGGTCGTACGTGGATGTGTGCGTACGTGGATGTCGGCATGCGTGCGGGATGTGCGTGCGAGGATGTCAGCGTGCGTGGATGTGTGCAAACGTGGATGTGTTTGTACGTGGTGTGCGTACGTGGATGTGTGCGAACGTGGATGTCAGCATGCGTGCGTTGATGTGTGTGTGGATGTGCGTGCGAGGATGTCAGCGTGCGTGGATGTGTGCGTACGTGGATGTGTGCGTACGTGGTTGTGTGCGTACGTGGATGTGTGCGAACGTGGATGTCAGCATGCGTGCGTTGATGTGTGTGTGGATGTGCGTGCGAGGATGTCAGCGTACGTGGATGTGTGCGTACGTGGTTGTGTGCGTACGTGGATGTGTGCGAACGTGGATGTCAGCATGCGTGCGTTGATGTATGTGTGGATGTGCGTGCGAGGATGTCAGCGTGCGTGGTTGTGTGCGAACGTGGTTGTGTGCGAACGTGGTTGTGTGCGAACGTGGATGTCAGCATGCGTGCGTTGATGTGTGTGTGGATGTGCGTGCGAGGATGTCAGCGGTGCGTGGATGTGTGCGAACGTGGTTGTGTGCGTACGTGGATGTGTGCGAACGTGGATGTCAGCATGCGTGCGTTGATGTGTGTGTGGATGTGCGTGGTTGTGTGCGTGCGTGGATGATGGGTGCATACATGGATGGATGGATGGGTGCAACAAGGGATCAAGTGTCCCCTTGTTATAGTCTCTGGGATCATAGTCATGGTGCACTGTATAACAGATCATTGTCATACAGTGCACCACAACTCTGACCCCCGAGACTGTAGGAAGAGGACACTTGATCCCTTGCTGTAGTCTCTGGATTGAGCAGAGGCGATCGAGCATCGTGGGACCTTCGTTGTGGACTACGTCGGAGGCGATCGAGCGTCGTGGGACCTTTGTTGTGGACTACGTCGGATCTTTATAATAAAGATGGAGTCCGAATTTTGTTTGTGTTTTTTTTCAAATAAAAAGATTTTTCTATGTGTGTATTTTCTGACTATTTACCAGAGATTCCTAATGGCGGGTCTAACATTGGCCCTATATTATGAATCTCGGGCTTAGTGCCAGCTGCCAATAAAAAGCTGGCATTAACCCCTTTATTACCCAGTTAGCCACCGGCACCAGGGCAACTGGAAGAGCATGGGTACAGCGCCAGAAAATGGCGCTTCAATGAATGCGCCATTTTCTGGGGCGGCTGCGGGCTGCAATTCGCAGCATGGGGGGCCCAGAAAGCTTGGGCCTTTCCATGCTGAGGATTCCAGCCCCCAGCTGCCTAGTTGTACCTGGCTGGGCCAAAAATATGGCGGAGCCCTATGTCATTTTTTTTTTCTAGAATTCTAGAAATAAAAAAAAAAAATGGGCTTCGCTGTATTTTTGGTTGCAGCCAGGTACAACAAGGCAGCTGGGGGTTGCTGGCAGTCTGTAGCTGCCAAGTTGTACCTGGCTGGACCAAAAATATGGCGGAGCCCCATGTCATTTTTTTTTTCTAGAATTCTAGAAATTAAAAAAAAAAATGGGCTTCGCTGTATTTTTGGTTGCAGCCAGGTACAACAAGGCAGCTGGGGGTTGCTGGCAGTCTGTAGCTGCCAAGTTGTACCTGGCTGGACCAAAAATATGGCGGAGCCCCATGTCATTTTTTTTTCTAGAATTAGTTCTAGAAATAAAAAAAAAGTCCTTCGTTGTATTTTTGGTAGCCAGCCAGGTACAACTTGGCAGCTGGCTGACTGGAATCCTCAGCGTGGAGAGACCCAAATGTTGTGGGTCCCCCACGCTGCAAATTGCAACCCACAGCCACCCAAGAAAATAGCGCATTCATTAGAGGCGGCATTTTCTGGTGCTGCAACCCAACTCTTCCAGTTGCCCTTGTGCTGGTGGTACATGGGTTCTCCATACACGACATGGTGTCAGCTAACAATTTCAATGGAAAATTAGCTCCAATTGTTAGCGGAAACCTTGTTGCGTATGGAGAGCCCCTCCCTGTGTGCCTGAACATTTGAGTTCCCCCACAAGTGACCCCATTTTGGAAACTAGACCCCTAAGGAACTTATCTAGATGCATAGTGAGCACTTTGTTTCCCCAGGTGCTTCATAAATTGATCCGTAATAAGGAATAAGTACGTTTTTATTTTCACAAAAATTTATTTTTTCATTTTTACGGATCAATTTGTGAAGCATCTGGGGGTTCAAAGTGCTCAATATGGATCAAGATATGTTTCTTTGGGGGTCTAGTTTCCAAAATGGGGTCACTTATGGGGGAGCTCCAATGTGGAGACACACGGGGACCCTCCAAACGCGACATGGTGTCCGCTAACAATTTGAATGGAAAATGAGCTCAAATTGTTAGCGGACACCATGTTTGGAGGGTCCCTGTGTGTCTCCACATTGGAGCTCCCCCACAAAGGGAGGCTAAGGAGGACATGGAGGAGACGAGACCAGGGAGGAGAGGAGGCCACTGTACAGTGCTAACCACTGAGCCACCATATACAGTGCTAACCACTCACCCACCATATACACTGCTAACCACTGACCCACCATATACAGTGCTAACCACTGAGCCACCATATACAGTGCTATCCACTGAGCCACCATACAGTGCTAACCACTGAGCCACCATATACAGTGCTAACCACTGAGCCACCATATACAGTGCTAACCACTGAGCCACCATATACAGTGCTAACCACTGAGCCACCATATACAGTGCTAACCACTGAGCCACCATATACAGTGCTAACCACTGAGCCACCGTATACAGTGCTAACCACTGAGCCACCTTACAGGATTACCACTGAGCCACCTATACAGTGCTAACCACTGAGCCACTTACATGCAACCACTGAGCCACCATATACAGTGCTAACCACTGAGCCACCTTACAGCGTTACCACTGAGCCACATATACAGTGCTAACCACTGAGCCACCATATACAGTGCTATACCACTGAGCCACCATATACAGTGCTAACCACTGAGCCCACCATATACACTGCTAACCACTGAGCCACCATATACAGTGCTAACCACTGAGCCACCATATACAGTGCTATCCACTGAGCCACATATACATGCTAACCACTGAGCCACCATATACAGTGCTAACCACTGAGCCACCATATACAGTGCTAACCACTGAGCCACTGTACAGTGCTAACCACTGAGCCACCTATAACAGTGCTAACCACTGAGCCACCATATACAGTGCTAACCACTGAGCCACCATATACAGTGCTAACCACTGAGCCACCATATACAGTGCTAACCACTGACCCCATATACAGTGCTAACCACTGAGCCACCATATACAGTGCTAACCACTGAGCCACCATATACAGTGCTAACCACTGAGCACACGTACACTGATGCTACCACTTGACCACACCATATACAGTGCTAACCACTGAGCCACATATACAATGCATAACCACTGAGCCACCATATACAGTGCTAACCACTGAGCCACCATATACAGTGCTAACCACTGAGCCACCGTATACAGTGCTGAACCACTGAGCCACTATACAGTGCTAACCACTGAGCCACCATACAGTGCTAACCACTGAGCCACCTATTACAGTGCTAACCACTGAGCCACCATATACAGTGCTAACCACTGAGCCACCATATACAGTGCTAACCACTGAGCCACCATATACAGTGCTAACCACTGAGCCACCATATACAGTGCTAACCACTGAGCCACCATATACAGTGCTAACCACTGAGCCACCATATACAGTGCTAACCACTGAGCCACCATATACAGTGCTAACCACTGAGCCACCATACAGTGCTAACCACTGAGCCACCGTATACAGTGCTAACCACTGAGCCACCATATACAGTGCTAACCACTGAGCCACCATAACAGTGCTAACCACTGAGCCACCATATACAGTGCTAACCACTGAGCCACCATATACAGTGCTAACCACTGAGCCACCATATACAGTGCTAACCACTGAGCCACCATATACAGTGCTAACCACTGAGCCACCATATACAGTGCTAACCACTGAGCCACCATATACAGTGCTAATCACTGAGCCACTATACAGTGTAACCACTGAGCCACCTATACAGTGCTAACCACTGAGCCACTGTACAGCGATTACCACTGAGCCACCATATACACTGCTAACCACTGAGCCACTGTACAGCGATTACCACAGAGCCACCATATACTCCATATAAATCTTGCAACAACAGCGTAGTTTCTGGAGAGAGGACTGTGCTATTCAGCGGCTATTTCTACGGCACCTGTTCATTTCATCGCACTCCCGATGCAATAGCAATTTTTTTTTTGTTTCCAATCTCAATTTCTCTATTGCTAATAGCTGGCTGTCACACTGACGGCTGACATTACCAATAGAGGCTTGGTGGCAGCTGTCAAAAAAGGTGTCACCAACCCCGTTATTACCCAGACTGCCACTGCCCAGGGCAGCTGGAAGAGCGAGGTACCTGCCAGGTTTGGCATCTCTCATTGAGGCGCCACTCCTGGGGCGGCTGTTGGCTGCGGTCCTTAGCGTGGTGGGCCCAGAACGGTTGGGCCTCACCACGCTGAGGATTCCAGCCCCCAGCTGCTTGGGTTACCCTTGCTGGACATAGAAAATGCAGCATGTAGATTGTCCATTCTCTAGTTCACTTTTCAATGGAGAATGTAATAATGGAAAAGAAAGGAAATGACATCACAAGGCTTTTTTTTTCTTTTTTTTTTTAACAAACTTCATTTCTATGTGTTTGCAGTACACATGCAGAAAAAAACGCGTCCGTAAAAAAACGCATCAAAAAACGCATGTGTGTGAACACACATGCGTTTTTTTACGCGCGTAAAAAAACGCGCGTATTTCTTTAGAAAACTGCATGCGTAAAAATACGCGACAAAATACGCAATGTGTGAACGCAGCCTAAATGCGATCACGGTGAAGAACAAGTATCCTCCACCTCTCATTCCGGAACTCTTCGATCGTCTTCAGGGATCCTGAATCTTCGCCAAGCTTGACCTCCGTGGGGCTTACAACCTCATTAGGATTCGTTCAGAAGACGAGTGGAAGACCACCTTCAATACTCGCGATGGCCACCACAAGTACTGGGTAATGCCTTTTGTTTTAAGTAATGCACCTGCAGCATTTCAGGAGTTTGTCAATTATATCTTGCGTGACCTTCTCTACGTATGTGTAATTGTGTATTGGATGATATCTTGGTGTTTTCCCTAAACCTCCCTACACATAGAAGGAATGTCCGCCAGGTTCTTCAATGGTTATGAGAGAATCGCTTATACGCCAAATTCGAGAAGTGACTGTTGAGCGGATCTGACCAGACCACTCACCGCCCTGACTCGAAAGGGATCTCATCCAAATAAATGGACCCCAGAGGCGGAGTCCTCCTTTCAGTCCCTCAAACAAGCCTTCTCTACCGCTCCTGCTTTTCATAGGCCGATGGTGAATAAACAGTTCTTTGTGGTAAGTGGACGCTTCCTCTTCTGGGACAGAGCCATACTCTCGCAGAAGCTTCCCTCCAGTAGAATGGTGACCTGTGGGCTCTTCTCCAAGGCATTCTCACCCTGTGAGCGCAATTATTTCATTGGCGACAGAGAGTTGTTGGCCGTCAAGTTGGCATTGGATGAGTGTTGCTATCTCCTGGAGGGGGCGGTTCATCCAGTGGTGATCTACACTGATCATAAGAACCTGTCCTACTTGCAGTCTGATCAGAGGTTCAATCCTCGTCAAGCTCGATGGTCTCTGTTCTTCGCTTGGTTCGACTTTCGCCTCCATTTCCGTCCGGCTGAGAAGAACATCAAGGCAGACGTGTTATCCAGGTCCTTCGTCTCTGATGATCAAGAGGAGGCGCCAAGTCTCATTATCGATCCATCTAAGATGGTCATGGTAGCAGTGGTCCAGCTGATGCAGCCACCTCCAGGTAAGACCTTTGTTCCCGTTCCTGACAGGAGACGTGTTCTTCAGTGGGGTCATTCGTCTAAGCTAGCTGGCCATGAGGGACCGACAAAAACTCTGTAGTTAATTTCACGGCATTATTGGTGGCCCATGATGCGCCAGAAGATTACAGAGGTTGTCTCTGTCTGCATCTCATGTGCCCGTAATAAGACACCCAAAAGGTTACCCGCAGACCCTCTTTTGCCTCTACAAGTACCATCTGTGCCATGGAAGCACATCGTCATGGATTTCATTACCGACCTACCAACCGGAGAATATAAATGCTTCTCGTTGTCTGCAGAGGTTCCTTGCTGGCTTGAGACAGGGGGACATAAGGGGGGGTACTGTAACCCTGTGGCTGGTGGGTCCCCTCCCCGGGACACAGGGGGATCGGGTTCCAACCGGCCGCTGATATTCTGCTGTGCCTGGCAGGCATACTCACCAGGTCCGCGCTCCCACGGCGTCCTCTCTGGCTGAGGCGGCTCCTTGGCGCTTCTCCGACTGCTCACTTCCTGGTGGCGGGGGGAACGCGCATAGGGCGAGTATGCACCGTACTTTGTAAATTCAAAGGGCCAGTACGCCCTTTTTCCTGTCACCACCTCTCAGCCAATTGCTGAGGTCTGGTGGGTTCTTAAGGCCCTCACTTCCTAAGGGAGGTGCCTGGGCAACTTCATTTGTTAGTTTGGTTGCCAGCTCAGGTTCCAGCGAGGTGCTAGCGTGTTCTGTGTTTTTTACTTTGTAACATATTGCATCTTTGTTTTCAGTGCTTGATCCATTCTCCTGCCTGACTCACCCACAGACCCTTATCGTCCTCGCTGGTCCCTGACAACCTTCTGGACCTGATCCGTTACCTCAGGGTCCAGGTCCTTGCCGTTCCTCTGGTTTCTTGGCTATTGTGTTGGGGTCGGACCCACAGGTTTGACTGGATCATTAGCTCCTCTCTGGCTGCGTTAGGACAATCTCTGTTCTATGGGGTTCCGCTTCTGGTTGCACCCTTAGGGGACACCCGGTGCTCTGGTCCTGTGGACGTCCCTTGGGGAATTTGTATTGTTATTTTAATAAATCCTGTTTATTTATTTAATATCCTTATCTGGATCGTTTCTGGTATCAGCTTCCACGGTATACCCAGTGGTCCAGTGGGTTCACTAGTCAGCTACGCCTGTGGTGGCGTGATAATAGCGACTTCCACAACTTAATAGTGGTCTCCAACGCTGAAAGGTATTCACAGTGCAGAAGGAACTACCATATTCTCATTAGCACAAGGAAGTACAAGAAGCAATGGGATGAAATTTAAAGGAAAGAGATACAGATTAGACATTAGGAAACAGATTGTGACAGTGAGGGCAATCAGAGAGTGGAACCGGCTGCCACGGGAGGTAGTGACCGCTCCATCAATGGAAATCTTCAAGTGGACGCTGGATAAACATTTACCTGAGATAATTTAGGACACCTGCACTCGCAGGGAGTTGGACCCGATGGCTCTTGAGGTCTCTTCCACCTCTACCATTCTATGATTCTACTCACCTTTCTAGAATCTGCTCAGATTTCCTCCATTAATGGGCAGATCTGGGAGGTGTGACTGGATTGGTGGAAGGCAGTTTGAGGTGGAAGATTTCAGTGTCTATAAAGCTGATCTCACGGTCCAGTCCGCTATTTGTTGTGTGAAGAAGGAGCCGGTGCATCCACCCAGACCAGCCACCATGCTGCTGCACTGACACAAAGGACGGAGTCATATGCTGAGTACCTCAAACAGGCAGGTACTGGCCTGAGCAGTTGCTCATGTGGGAACTGAACCACAAACCCCCTTTCTATATATACAGAAGACTCACTTGAGAAAGGCTCAACTGGAGCCGAAACGTTGTGTGATACAACCTGTTTTTCACCTTTCAAAAATAAAAAACACAAAAAGGATAATCATCTCTCTTCTTTTATTGTGTGCCGGGGATATATTTAAAGACTTTGTGGCCTATTTTTTCCCTTGTGCACCTAAACGGTGGTCGAGCTATACTATATGCTCTCTGATTAAAACCAATGGGGGGGATACCGGATGCTCAACTTATGTACAAAGAAGTTCTTATCACATAATTGTCTGTGATATTGATTGTTCATGATACACATAAAAGACAGACAAGGGAAAAGGCTATCACTCATTCAGGATTGGGATGGGGACAATAAGGGACACATCACATTCACACTTACTGGTCTTGCAGCAGGATCCGGGTCTCATTCCTTGTCTTTCTCCCACCTTCCACGGCAAGACTTGTGGAGTTCTCCAGCTTGGGAATAATTCCAGCGTTTCCAAAGCTTGGATTAGCAAAGCTTGTAGAGCGTCTGGGTAGCTGCATCGACAGTGCTCTTTGCTGCAAACAGTCTCTATAGGGGTTGTCGAATCCGGGTTGGTAACTGGATCTGTGTGAACAATTGAATCCGGGTAAACTGTTTCTGGATCCGGGTAAACGACTGGATCTGGATCCTCTAACCCTGGGGGTTCATCTTCTTCCGATGTTCTTAGGGATAGTCTCCTTACTTTAACCCCATATGGACCTCTCTCGCCGGGTACAACACTGTAGGAGACACATTCTCCATTCTGCACTCTCCTGTCTGGGTGCTTTGAAGGCAAATATTCCTCCACATCCCGTCTATTAATAAAATTGTCTCTTGATGCACCTGGCTCTCGGGCAAATGCAAACCCTCTGTCTTCAATGATTTTTACTATTTGTCCCTGGTGCTGTGGGGATCTTTGCAGGCTTCTATCACACCGTGCTTCATCTTTTGCTTCTATAGTGCGGGCTATCATGATCTGTTTTTGAACTCGCCACTCTATCTCCTCTTTCTCCCATTTGCAGATGCACCGTCTCAGATATTCCTCCCGGTGATAAGTTCTGCAGGGCCTACTGGGCCGCCAGGATCCTCAAGGAAACCCATTAAGTCATCACTGGACTCACTCCTCTCCCACCAGCAGCGGAGCTGCTCCCCTCTCACCTCGGTTGTCGTGGGTGCGGGTGTCAAGGGCTCTGGCAACGGCAAACATCCCTCCTCCAGGGCTCTTAGTGGGTCGATCATATTTGGGGCAGGTCGTGGTGCAGCTCCGGGAACAGACACATCCACAAGGACCTCAGCGCGGTGCTCTTCCTCGCTCTGAGTATTTTGGGAGGCACCAGCCCAGCCGGGCTGTGCAGACAGCGACTGTAGATTTTGGCCGATGTCTATTTGAATGCTGGTCCTCCGCTCAGCTTGGGCTCGGGTCATCTGCAGGGGCAGCAGTCGCATCACACCCCGCCGGGTGTCACGTATTTCCGGACTTCTCTTTCCACCTTCCGCCATGCTGCCTTGATCACTGTTGGTCTCTCCCTGGCCGGGTTCCTCCACGCACTCTTTTGGTGGGCCCTCCGGGATCACTTCAGATCTTTCAACTGCAGCACGCTACTCGGCATCCTCCTCTTCCGTCCGTGTGTACTGCAAATGCGACTGCTCCGCATCCGGTTTCCTGTCCCGCTTCCTTTGGACGATGACTTCCTCTTCAGCTCCCGCCAGCTTCTCATTGGTAAGTCCACTTAGGGGCGGGGGCTTCTCCTTTGGATTGATGGCTGGCTCCCCCGGAGTTAAGGGGAGCCAGGGCGGGCCTTTCTTTTCCCACTTTGGACCGGGCCGGCCCACGATGGGAGGTCTGAGCACGCCTCCCCTGCACATGGCTTTAGGCTCCTATGGCCGCCATTAAGCCCCGGAAAAGTCCAGAACACGATTTTTAGGCACACGGGGTCCGGTTCTTTTGGACTGGGTCCATCCTGTTCGTGACGCCAAGTTGTGGAACCCACTGAAATGGGGTACTCGGTACCGGACCGGGTTACTGCTGGGGATGTCACGGAGGTCCTGGTCCGGGTTCTCACAAGTAAAGGGATACTTACATGGATTAGTTCGTCGTGACGCCACCCACGGGTTGTGGTGATTAATGAGATCACTGCTGCAGCGCAGCTCTGCCAGGAGGATGGAGGGATGGATGAGCTGTAGCTAGATGGATGAGCCTGCCGTGGGTCGGGCTGCTCCTGACAGGGTAACAAGTACAGTAACATTTCTGTATACCCGGAATCAGACACGGACACTGGAGCAGGGTTCACCGGGTTTACTTGTAAGTTCTTCAAGCAGTTCACAGCAATTCTCATTACAGTTCTCAACACAGTCCAGTTAACTCCGGACACTTTGAACCCACTGCAGCCAGGCTGTCACTCTGAGACCCCTCACTCCATCTAATGTCCTTTCAGGCTGTTCTCTCCCTTTCCGCGGGTAGCATGGCAGCAGCTCGGCCCCTTGTATACAGCTTCCACCTATGTGTGTACAGGCGGTAAGCTGGGTCCTCGTGGTTGCTGCTGTGCCTTCCACCCTGTAGTGGGATCTCCAACTTGGAATTAAAGCTCCCCGTCGGTTTTTCAGGGAAGCCGGTGTGAAACTTCAGTTCCCCTCGGAGCCGACACTCTGGGTTGTGCCTAGCCTGCAGTAACCCTGCTTTCAAGGTGGTACCAGGCTTCATCTAACCCGTGTGATTCCAGCACAAATCAGGGAAAGCTACTCCGCCTGTAGTGTGTGTGCTGGAGTGTGTGTGCTGTGAGGGTGTTTAGTGCACAAACTGTCTATCTTCCTGCCTGGCTGCAGTTCCCTATGTGGCCACCCTGGTCGCAGGGGCGCCACAGACCAAATACTTATTTTCCACCAAAATTTGAAAAAAATGTCATTCCAAATCAGACAATGTGATTTTCAGGATTTCTTTTCTCTCATAGTTGAGGTCACCTATGATCTCAATAACACGCTTACCTCATCTTTATAAGTGGGAGAACTTGCACAATTGGTGGCTGGCTGAATAATTTTTTCCCCCACTGTACACTTAAAGTAGAATTCAGTATGTGGCTTGAAATCCAGCCAATAAGAGTACAGCCTTATTCCACTAATGCTGGAAGAGCACAACATACATTGAAATGTAGTCTTGGGATATAAAAAGGGGCTTGATTGAGTCACCAGGGTGAGATAATGCATGACCCAGCCGAGGCTCTTCAGAGCCGGCTAGGGGATCAGAACCTAGATTAAATGATGCATGACCCAGTTTAGGCACTTCAGAGCCAGCTAGGGGATCAGAACCTGGATTATATTATTATATGGACTTCAGCGTAGGATTCTAGGATTTGGCTGAAATAGAGAATACGTAAGGAATATACCCAGATTGGGACAATCCGGTCACCTGGCTACCAACTTTGCTATGCCCGGTCAGCTTCCTAAACTTGGCTCTATTCTTTTCTTGGTGGGTGTCCCCCAAAAGTGGGGTGCTGCTGGATTGGAGTAAGTGGTCCTGAAAGCCCCGAGGCATGAATATTCTAATCTCTGGTGAGCCAGTGGAAGGATGAGAATCTGTTACCTGTTACATTGTGTGTTTTGCTTGGTAATGTGTTATGTGCCTTTGACTGTTGGGGATCCAGAAAAGTCTTACCATTGTGTGGTTCCCTCAGCCTGTGTTGTCTGAGTACTGTTCTGCTCACAGTTAAGAAGTTCTAGCATTCAGTTGGGATGAGGCCTGGTCCATGCAGTCTTTCTATAGGTGGCCGGGCCAGCGGACGAGAGCATCCACTGATCCCAATGTCTCCACTGTCATCAATATATAAGCAGTGGACAAAATCTTTAAGGTCCCCTTCTCACGTCTATTTCACCAGGACGGGTGGTGTCTGTTTTCACTGGAGACATGTTCACAAGCATCCTAATTAAAGCTAATGGGGATCTTCACACCTTCATAGCTGGGACGTAGAGCCTGAACTCCCTGGACACAGGAGACACTGAGAAAAAGCTGGGACGTAGAGCCTGAACTCCAGGGACATCGCAGACACTGAGAGAAAGCCGGGACATAGCCCTGAACTCTCGGGACACCATAGACACTGAGAGAAATCCGGGACATAGCCTTGAACTCCAGGGACACTGCAGACAGCGAGAGAAAGCCGGGACGTAGCCCTGAACTCCCGGGACACCGTAGACACTGAGAGAAAGCCGGGACATAGCCCTGAACTCCAGGGACACCGCAGACACTGAGAGAAAGCCGGGACATAGCCCTGAACTCCAGTTACACCGCAGACACCGAGAGAAAGCACGGGGACATAGCTCTGAACTCCAGGGACACCGGACACCGAGAGAAAGCCGGGAGATAGCCCTGAACTCCAGGGACACCGCAGACACTGAGAGAAAGCCGGGACATAGCCCTGAACTCCAGGGACACCACAGACACCGAGAGAAAGCCGGGACATACCCTGAACTCCAGGGACACCGCAGACACTGAGAGAAAGCCGGGACATAGCTCTGAACTCCAGAGACACCGCAGACACTGAGTGAAAGCCGGGACATAGCCCTGAACTCCAGGGACACCGCAGACACTGAGAGAAAGCCGGGACATAGCCCTGAACTCCAGGGACATCGCAGACACAGAGAGTAAGCTGGGACATAGCTCTGAATTCCCGGGACATTGCAGACACTAAGAGAAAGCCGGGACGTAGCCCTGAACTCCAGGGACACCGGGATCCGGGATCCCACGGACAGGCACGGATCCACACGGATCCCTGCAATCGGATGGCAAATAGCCATCCGATCTGATTCTATGCAGGATCTGGCTGCATCCTTCATCTTGTTCCCTCTCCTATTCTATTCTGTCGCCCCGCTCCTCTATCCTCATCTAATCCCTATCCTATCCCTTCTTGTCTTCCCTGTGTGTTAAAAAAAAAAAAACTCCTCCTGGAGTATACATCACCTGTCACCGGCTCCCACGCTGCAGCACCATCGGGGCTGAAGGACCTGTGATGATGTCACAGAGCCGGTCACGTGACCCGTCAGCTCACCGCCTCTCTGACATCATCACAGGCTCTTCTGCCCTGATCGTGCTGCAGCGTGGGAGCCGGTGACAGGTGATGTATACTCAAGGAGGAGGTTTTTGTTTTGTTTTTTACACACAGGGAAGACAAGAAGGGATAGGATAGGGATTAGATGAGAATAGAGGAACGGGGCGACAGAATAGAATAGCGATGTGCAGAATAGAATAGCGGGGAGACAGCATAAAATAGGAGAGGGAACAAGATGAAGGCAGCAGCAGGGAAAGACAAGGAATACGGAGTCGACATCGGATCTGAGGTGAACTAGGATCCGATGTCCATAGGCTCCCATGTTGTGGGCACTCGGATCAGCAGTGATCCGATGCTGTCTGATTTGAGTCAAGGACACAAAATCGTAGCAGGCTACGATTTTGTGCCCGTAATTAAGATCAGATCGGATGGTGCCAGAATCGGATGCCAATAGTGGCACATCCGATCCCATCCGATTCCCATGGGGGAACATGGGATCCGATTGTATCCGTTTTCAACGGATACAATCAGATGACCGAAAATCGTAATGTGAAAGCAGCCTTACACAAGATTTCTAGGAGTCTGCTAGTATTTACAGTTGGTAAAGTAATTATCTAACTTGTTTGTCATAGAAGGCCAGAGAACTTAAAGGGAACCAACCACCCCCAATGACCCCCCGGACTCTTAATATCAGTCCCTACACACAGCACATAGATGTGCTGCAATGATTTTTGCTAAAAAAACTGTTTTTTCAAACTAAAGATAATGATTTAGAAAGTTTAAACTGAATGGACGGCTGGGCGGTACTTATCTCTGGCAAAAGCCGATATCTGATGTCAATCATCCTCCCGTCTCCCCTTGTAGCAGTAACGTCCAGCCCTTTATTCAGCGTCACAGCCCTGTGCACGGGCTCGCATGCCCGTGCACACGTCATCATCTGCAGCCGGGAAGCGAGCGCGCGCTCTGACTTCCTGCGCTCGGCTATGGAAGACAGAGCGCGCGCTCGCTTCCCGGCTGCAGATGATGACGTGTGCACGGGCATGCGAGCCCGTGCACAGGGCTGTGACGCTGAACAAAGGGCTGGACGTTACTGCTACAAGGGGAGACGGGAGGATGATTGACATCAGATATCGGCTTTTGCCAGAGATAAGTACCGCCCAGCCGTCCATTCAGTTTAAACTTTCTAAATCATTATCTTTAGTTTGAAAAAACAGTTTTTTTAGCAAAAATCATTGCAGCACATCTATGTGCTGTGTGTAGGGACTGATATTAAGAGTCCGGGGGGGTCATTGGGGGTGGTTGGTTCCCTTTAATTATGCTAATCGTCCATGGTATTACTATTTGTATTGCTGATTCTATGTAAACTACTTCAGCCACCATTGTTTGTGGTCAGACTGTTAAGGTCCCGTCACACACAACGACGCTCCAGCGATCCCAACAGCGATAACCACCGGCCGTGATAGCTGGAGCATCGCTATCTGGTCAAACAGGCAGATCTCCCCCGGGACCAGGGAGCCACATCCACATCGCTGGAGGTGATGTTACCAGCGTCCTCCCAACTTAGCTCAGCCTGTAAGCAGGGAGGAAGCTGGTAACTATGATAAACACCGGGTATCTAAGCAGTGCGCTCTGCCTAGATACCTGATGTTTACCATGGTTACCAGCCTGTGACGTCGCTGATCGCTCGCTGTCACACACAGCGATGCATGCTGACCAGCGGGAGATCAACTATTAAAAAATGGTCCTGAGCACTTTGTAACGATCAGCGACCTCACAGCAGGGGCCTGATCGCTGCTAAGTGTCACACATAACGACATCACTGGAGAGATTGTTGTCACTCCACAAGTTACAACGATCTCGCTAACGGTTTCATTATGTGTGACGGGGGCTTTACACTGAATGTCTAAGGGCCGCTTCCCACTGCGGTGTGATCCAGTCCGGGGCTGTCCGGGATGACCCTGACAGCTGTGGACCGGATCAGCACACAGGACTGGGGGGCTAAAATGCCCTCCGGTCTGGTGTGCAGCGCATACAGCTGCAGCCGCTGACAGGTCAGGACTGCGGCCCCCGCGGTCCTGACTTATCAGCAGCGGGAACTGCGTGCGCTGCACACCGGACCGGAGGGCAAATTAGCCCCCCAATCCTGTGTGCTGATCCGGTCCACGGCTGTCAGGGTCATCCAGGACAGCCCCGGACCGGATCACGCTGCAGCGTGAAGCGGCCCTTAGTGTCTATACTAAACCCTCCTTGACCCCTCTTTGTCAATCATCATTTAAATGAACATTATCCAAGAGACTTGAAAGCGAGCCAATAAGAATACAGTCTTATTCCACCAATCCTGAAGTCCCCAATATCCTGCAATGAGGGCTGAGGGTATATAAGGTGGACTGTTCCCTTTGACCAGCAGACTGGACACAGGCAGCTAATCTAGGATCTTCAGATCCGATTGGCCGGCCATAACACCAGGTCTAGGCATTTCGGTGCTGACCAAGGGGATCAGAACCTGGATTATAAAACCACAAGGACTTCAGCATCGAATGAGTGGATTCGGCTGGGATAACAAAGACTGCATAAGGAAGCAACCCAGGTTGGGACGATCCAGTCACCTGGCTAAGACTTTGCTGTGCCATATTCTAATCCCTGGTGAGCCAGCGGAAGGGTGAGACTCTGTTGCCTGTTACAGTTTGTGTTTTGCTGGTTATGTGTTATATGTCTTTGACTGTTGGGGATCCAATAAAATCTTACCATTGTTCCCTTACCCTGTGTTGTCTGAGTAGTGTTCCGCCCACGGTTTAGGAGCTCGGGCGTTCAGTTTGGGTATGAGCCCTGGTCCACGTCTTTGTAAAGGCGGCTGGGCCAGCGGACGAGAGCACCCACTGACCCCCGTGTCTCCACAACTTGCAGCCTCTGTGCAGGTCCCGGTAGCTTCCTTTCTTCCTCTGCATCGATCACATAGATCAGTGTGGGGCAGGAGGACAGAGAGAAGTTCTCTTAGTGATCGGGAAGGACAATGTCTCAGTGTTCTCCTGCATCATAGGAAGATGCATCCAGACTATAAAAGGCTCTCACTTATGACCAAGATTTGTTTCTTGTTAAAAGGGCATCTTATAGTGTGGTGATCTCCTCAATCAGGAGGATCAAGCTTAGTCCGTCTGCAGCCAAATCTTAGATGTTTTTAATGCTCGCGTTCAGTGAGAATAACAGACACCTGACATGAGGTGAAGATGCTTAGAAATTCTGAGTTTATTGAGGAAGCATGTAAACGTATACAGGCAATCCTGGGGGTAGGCCCCAGGATAGGATCATTCATTAATTTGTTACAGTATATTAAATATAGCTAATCATAGGTTACTAATGGCTAAGAGCTGATTGGATTATGCAGATCCATCTAATATATAAAGCTGAATGTGTGTGTGTGTATGTATGTGTGTGTGTATATCCGGGATTGGCATCTACACCGTCGCAACTAGAGCCACAAAATTTTGCACAGTCACACGTCTGGACCCGAGAGCGTCATAGGCTATGTTGTGAGGCGAAATTTTAACCCTGCGCATTCCAGTTCACCAAACAATTTTTCCCCTATCTACATAATGGGGAAAAAGTGAATGGAAAAGTGTTGGAGGAAAATCGACAGCTGTCAGCTATAGCCACAACATTTTGCACAGTCACACGTCTGGACCCCGGGAGCGTCATAGGCTATGTTGTGAGGTGAAATTTTAACCCCGCGCATTCCAATTCACCAAACAATTTTGCCCCTATCTACATAATGGGGAAAAAGTGACAGTTACCAGTTGACAGTTGTGAGTGAGAGGGGCTTAATGATAGCGCGAAAGACTAACAGCACATACCAGCATATAGTCACTAAGGTGGGGCCCCAACATGGGATATTCACCACGCACGGGGACACGTATACACACCACACGCACACAAAGAGTAACAGCAAGTGTATAGTTGCTAAGGTGCAGCCCCAACATTGGATACTCACCACACACCCGAACAAACACACACACACCACAAAGAGACACACACAACACAGAGAAAACACACACCCCACAGACACCCCCCCCACAGGGACACACACACATACACACCCTATAGGGACACATGCACTCACCCCACAGGGACACACACACACACACCACAAAGAGACACACACAACACAGATACACACACACACCACACAGACCCCCCCCACAGGGACACACACATACACACCCTATAGGGACACATGCACTCACCTCACAGGGACACACACATACACACCCTATAGGGACACATGCACTCACCCCACAGGGACACACACATACACACACCTAGGACACACAACCACACAGACAGACACAGATGTGCACAAATGACCTCACACAACTCGCCTCATACGTGTGCTATCTTTAATTTCCAAACATAAACATCTGATTAAAAACAATTAAAATGTGCAACACATGTGCCATATAGGGAATTAAGGCAGATGTCAGTCACATGAGCTGTCTATCATGTGTATGTGTGAGGTAACATATACTGCCCGGCCAGGGGGAGGGTTTACTGTTGGCTGGAGATTTATTATGCTGCCTATAGCAACCAATCACAGCTCAGCTTCTATTTTCTTACAGGTCATTAAAATGACATATTCAAATTCTATTTTGTTATAGCTAACATCAGTTATTTATTAACCCGGGCGCAGCCGGCTACTACAGCTAGTTCTAAATAAATGTGTATGCCTGTCCTTTTCATCAGTTGATGCTATTGACCCATCGCACTCCTTCATTATCTGCTGTTTTGCAACATCTTCCCTTCTTACCAAAACATGCTAGACATTGGCTTCATTCCCAGACTATGTGGCCTTCACCGTTTCTCAAACACACAGTCTCTAGCTTGCAGTAAGGAACACTTTACATAAAACACTACTTATTTGTCTTAAAGGCAAGTGACCTACATAAAGGGATACATATATACTAGATATGCAGTAGAATACAGAAAACAGGATATGAGCACAATGAATCTCTGGATATTGTCATATATTGAGTTCCATAACAAACAGGTCCCCAAACAATGGTAAGTTCTAAAATAATTTCCCTTTCTCATTCATTTATACGACTGTCTATGTTTTTTGTTCAATTTGTCAACAAACGTTCTCCCAGTGTGTTATATTTAGTGATAAACAAATCATGAATTTCCAGTAATTTTTTTTCACATTTGGTTATTATAATGACTTACCCTGTGTGAGTTCTTTGGTGACTAACAACATGTGATTTCCGTGAAAAACATTTTCCACATTCTGAACATGAAAATGGCTTCTCCCCTGTGTGAGATCTCTGGTGTTAATAAGATCTGATTTATGTGTAAAACATTTCCACATTCTGAACATGAAAATGGCGTCTCCCCTGTGTGAATCTCTGTGTTAATAAGATCTGATTTTGTAAAAACATTTGCTACATTCTAAACATGGAAAAGGCTTCTCCCCTGTGTGAATTCTCTGGTGGTAATAAGAGTGATTTCTCTACAAAACATTTACCACATTCTGACATGAAAAGGCTCTCTCCCCTGTGTGAGTTCTCTGATGGCTACAAAGATTGATGTAAATCGTGGTAAAAAAATTTTGTAAACATTTGCTAAACATGGAAAAGGCTTCTCCCCTGTGTGAAATCTCTTGTGTGTAACAAGATTTGATTTATGTGTAAAACATTTTCCACATTCTGAACATGAAAAAGGCTTCTCCCCTGTGTGAAATCTCTTGTGTGTAACAAGATTTGATTTACGTGTAAAACATTTTCCACATTCTGAACATGAAAAAGGCTTCTCCCCTGTGTGAGTTCTCTGGTGTATAACAAGTTCTGATTTTTGTGTAAAACATTTCCCACATTCTGAACATGAAAAAGGCTTCTCCCCTGTGTGAGTTCTCTGGTGTGTAACAAGATGTGATTTATGTCTAAAATATTTCCCACATTCTGAACATGGAAAAGGCTTCTCCCCTGTGTGAGTTCTCTGGTGTGTAACAAGATGTGATTTTGTATTAAAACATTTCCCACATTCTGAACATGAAAAAGGCTTCTCCCCTGTGTGAGTTCTCTGATGTCTTACAAGATGTGATTTTTTATTAAAACATTTCCCACACTTGGTACAAGAAAATCTCTTTTCCTCTGTGTGAATTTTTTGATGTTCAACAAAATTTGTTTCAAGAGGAAAACTATTTCCATATTCTGAAGGTGAAAATGGCTTCTTTGCTGTAAGAGCAGTTTGTTTTCTGCTGCCTCTTTTGTGAGGTTTATTCTTCTTATAGTCTGTGATGAATCAGAAGAGAGGACCTGTTTCACAGGATCAGATGATAGATCTTTGCTGTGAAGGGATGATGTGGTTCAAGTTCATCTGATTTATAAATTGCAGATGTCAGTTGTCCCTTTGATCTTCCTGTACAGTCATCTGACAAGAATAATTACAATTATTATTTTTAATAAAATATACATGAAACTTATATTTTTTAACATTTCTACTTAAAGCGAACCTGTCACCCCCCCCGGGCATCAAAAGCTATAATAGCCACCTTCTGCAGCACTAAGGCTGCATTCTGAGAAGGTGGCTATAGGCTTTTGATGCCCTATATACAATGAAATATTAAGTTAGGTAAATGCTCACTCTTCTGAAGACCGAAGACCGGGAGGCGGGGTTTCACGCTCCTCCGGCCCGCCCCCTCTTGTCAGTCATTGTGCGCGCCTGCTGCTGCCTCCCCTCAGTGTGTAAAATGAACGCGCGTCTCCATTCTCCTGTATGGAGCCGCGCATGCGCTGTGCGCCCGGTGTCCAGGAAGTCGACACCGGGCGCACAGCGCATGCGCGGCTCCGTGCATGAGAACGGAGACGCGCGTTCATTTTACACACTGAGGGGAGGCAGCAGCAGGCGCGCACAATGACTGACAAGAGGGGGCGGGCCGGAGGAGCGTGAAACCCCGCCTCCCGGTCTTCGGTCTTCAGAAGAGTGAGCATTTACCTAACTTAATATTTCATACTATAAAGGGCATCAAAAGCCTATAGCCACCTTCTCAGAATGCAGCCTTAGTGCTGCAGAAGGTGGCTATTATAGCTTTTGATGCCTGGGGGGGTGACAGGTTCGCTTTAAAATGTCCATAGAAATGGCAAGTAATGTATTAACATTGAATTATTCACAAAGACAATGACAGTTCAGTGTAATAGAAGAGCTCATAGCATCACCCAGTAGAGTGCGGTGCTCAACTGTTTATTCTGCCTCCCAAATATTAGCATAAAAAGCCAACAAAACATATGTTATTATTATTATTATTGTCCACACCTCTTCCCAACCACGCACCTCCCCTGCCCCATCCCACCCCTGTGAATTCCTACCGCCACAACCTGCTGCCCACAATGTTTCCTCTCCTCCTCACCTTCACCCCCATCCTACTCCACTTCCTTCTAACCCCGAACATCCCTCCACCCACCAAGGCCATAGTGATCTCTCCATCCTTTCTACCCATCCACCTCACCCCCTCCTCCGAACTGTTCCTCCACACCCGATCCCTCTTCTCCACACACGCACGGCCCCCACGCAAACTCTCCTGCTCCCACCTCCTAACCCTCTCGCTGCTTCTCCTACTTGCAGGAGACATATCCCCCAACCCGGGACCCCCCCACCACATCCCTCCACTCACCTCCAATTTACGCCCATCCCCCATCGCAAACTCTCGCAACCCTCACAACCTTATACCCATTCACCCAACCCCAGTCTCCCTGTCTGGAGCACTCTGGTATGCCCGCTCAGTGTGCAACAAACTCTCCTACATCCACGACCTCTTCATCACCAACAAATTCAAATTCCTCGGCATCACCGAAACTTGGCTCACCCCTACCGACACAGCCTTCCCTGCCGCCCTCTCCTACGGCGGACTCACGCTTTCCCACACACCACGCCCTAATAGCACCCGTGGCGGTGGAGTGGGTATACTCTTGTCCGACAGCTGCTCCTTCATCCCTACTACACCCCCTCCCTCTGCCTCCTTTCCCTCCTTCGAACTTCACTCTGTTCGCATTTTCTCCCCCTGCAACCTCCAGCTCGCGGTCATCTACCGACCCCCGGGACCCACCGCCTCCTTCCTTGACCACTTCAACACTTGGCTTCTCCACTTCCTCTCCTCCGACATCCCCACCATCATCATGGGCGACTTCAACATCTCCATCGACACCCCCGACCCGCTACCTCCCGACTCCTATCTCTGACCACCTCCTTTGGCCTCTCCCAATGGTCCTCCTCAGCCACTCACAAAGACGGCCACACGCTCGACCTCATCTTCTCCCGCCTCTGTTCCCTCACCAGTTTATAGTATAGTTGGCACACACTTAAGAAAAAATTGAGTCCGTTTTGTAGCAGAAAAACTTCTTTTATTTATTTCTGCTTTTTTGCATAAATGGATACAGCAACCCCAACGTTTCGACTTAATAGAAAGTCTTCTTCAGGGGGAATAAACAGAGATCTACAAATGTTTTGACACAACAAAAAAGAAATACATTAGAGATACATGTACATTACATAAGGTAGAGGATACATTCACAAAAGAAAAGATACTCAAAAGAGCATACCTAGGAAACACAATACTCCTAGTTGAGTCAGATCAGAAAGAAATCATTCTGGAACCCTGATTCATATGATGAATCTCGGATTTTGATATGTGTGAATTGATTCTTTATAAGTCATTCACTAGGTATAAACAGAGATATATTAAAAACTTCATATATCACAATACGGCACAAACACACAATATTCCTCAATTGAGGATATAATACGGTGTATATGATGAGACAATATACCAAATTAAATGCTTTTCCTTTTATGGAGATGAATCAGAGAAATTTCTACAGCCCATGTAGAAAATGATATCTCCTAGTGAAGACAAAAAATCAATAATGAAAACAGAAAGAAAAAGAGAAAGAAAGGGCTGTACAGGGTAGAGATGGAGGAGAAAAGGTAAGAGGATTCTTTTACCTGGAATAAGTAATATTAGTGTTTTAGGGTACTTACAACCCATGTGGAGAAATGTCCCTTAAGAAGAGGATACAGTTGTAGTCCTAACAAGAAAAGGCAAAATCCACTATCAATGGCAGGGAGTACATAAACATACTACAATTGTTAAATGTAATGTCCTTCAGATTAGCTACTTCTAATGAGTTGCAAAAATGCTGCAAAAGGACAAAAGAAAGAGAAAGAGAAACAGGACCGAGTCATGCAAAAGTATATATATCAAATTCTGAACCAGCATACCTCATATGGGGAATCTAATCAGTAATGCTGCCCTTCATATGTATTAACCTGTGGGCATAGATGAGCACACATATGAGTGAACTAGAAGCGGACATGTTACCTACACAGTCACAGAGACTGTTTCAGGGTCTCAGATTTTACCTTAATCCAGTTGTGGCGTCCTGAGGGCAGAAGGATCAATGATACTGTGAGCCCTTATATAGCCCCCCTGTGCTGCCTGCACGTGTGGGTGGTAATCACCCGCTACTTCCGGTCCGGAGGTAATAGCCGGAAGAACGCGGTACACGATCAGCGTCACTTGCGCGTGCGCGCCGACGTCAGACGCTGCGAGCCGCACGTGACACGCAAGCGACTGAATTGTCTTACGGTCACTATGGAGACGGCGGGCGCATGCGTAATAGGAAAAATAGTACTAGCCAGCTCGGCTCGCATTAGGGGCAACTGAAATGAGAAGTGAAAAGCGCAACAAGCGCTATATATAGCCTGAACTTACCCAGTGCTAAAGAAGCAATATATTAACAAGATTTTAGCTGAAAACAAGTGGATTAAAGGCAATAATTGGTGTATACTGGAGCATTTAGGTAATTCTGGGCCAAGATATACAGTCAAACAGAAAGGTCAATGAAGTAAATGTCAGTATTCATAATGCCTCTGAAAAAAGAGAAAAAGGAAAAAAAGGGAAAGAAAAAAGGAAAATTAGTAAATCATGTGCGCAGTCTAGTATACTGAAATAAGATAAAAAACATGCATTACAAACCTCAAGTTGTCCAATTAATAATACATATGACTCAAGACATTAGTAACGGGTGGCGACACAATATTGCAGGAAGTCCCGTCGGTGAAGCCATTCATCGGATAGTGAAGTCAATAGTAAATCTCGTATTCTCTATTGAGACCAAATGGTTCAAGTGTTTGGAGTGTATGTATCCAAAAGGCTTCACGCAACTTGAGCATCCTGACCCTATTGCCTCCCCTCCTTGGCTGAGGAACATGTTCCAACACCTGGAAACGTAACTGGCTGACACTATGGCCCCTCTCAACAAAGTGAGCTGGTACCGGTAGCATCGTGTTTTTACATCGTATAGTCGATTTGTGCTTACTTATGCGGTCCCGGATATGCTGGGTGGTTTCCCCAACATATCCGAGACCGCACGGGCACTTTAGAAGATATACAACAAAGCTTGTATCACATGTATGGAAACCCTCAATCCTATATCTCCTCCCTGTCCTAGGGTGAAAACATGCATCACCTTTAATGACGTGTGAACACTGTAAACAGTGTAAACAGGGATACGTCCCTTTTCTGGTTGTAGACAACGTTAGTTGTCGCATAATGCTCTTTGGTGACCCCACATCAGCCCTAACTAGGTGATCCCGTAAGTTGCGAGCCCTCTTGTTACAAAAAAGTGGTAAATGTTTAAATTCTGCTACCTCAGGATAGGCAGTGGACAGTAAAGGCCAATGTTTTAATACCTTTTCTCTAATTGCGTTGAAGTAGGGGTGTTGTATATCTTCTAAAGTGCCCGTGCGGTCTCGGATATGTTGAGGAAACCACCCAGCATATCCGGGACCGCATAAGTAAGCACAAATCGACTATACGATGTAAAAACACGATGCTACCGGTACCAGCTCACTTTGTTGAGAGGGGCCATAGTGTCAGCCAGTTACGTTTCCAGGTGTTGGAACATGTTCCTCAGCCAAGGAGGGGAGGCAATAGGGTCAGGATGCTCAAGTTGCGTGAAGCCTTTTGGATACATACACTCCAAACACTTGAACCATTTGGTCTCAATAGAGAATACGAGATTTACTATTGACTTCACTATCCGATGAATGGCTTCACCGACGGGACTTCCTGCAATATTGTGTCGCCACCCGTTACTAATGTCTTGAGTCATATGTATTATTAATTGGACAACTTGAGGTTTGTAATGCATGTTTTTTATCTTATTTCAGTATACTAGACTGCGCACATGATTTACTAATTTTCCTTTTTTCTTTCCCTTTTTTGCCTTTTTCTCTTTTTTCAGAGGCATTATGAATACTGACATTTACTTCATTGACCTTTCTGTTTGACTGTATATCTTGGCCCAGAATTACCTAAATGCTCCAGTATACACCAATTATTGCCTTTAATCCACTTGTTTTCAGCTAAAATCTTGTTAATATATTGCTTCTTTAGCACTGGGTAAGTTCAGGCTATATATAGCGCTTGTTGCGCTTTTCACTTCTCATTTCAGTTGCCCCTAATGCGAGCCGAGCTGGCTAGTACTATTTTTCCTATTACGCATGCGCCCGCCGTCTCCATAGTGACCGTAAGACAATTCAGTCGCTTGCGTGTCACGTGCGGCTCGCAGCGTCTGACGTCGGCGCGCACGCGCAAGTGACGCTGATCGTGTACCGCGTTCTTCCGGCTATTACCTCCGGACCGGAAGTAGCGGGTGATTACCACCCACACGTGCAGGCAGCACAGGGGGGCTATATAAGGGCTCACAGTATCATTGATCCTTCTGCCCTCAGGACGCCACAACTGGATTAAGGTAAAATCTGAGACCCTGAAACAGTCTCTGTGACTGTGTAGGTAACATGTCCGCTTCTAGTTCACTCATATGTGTGCTCATCTATGCCCACAGGTTAATACATATGAAGGGCAGCATTACTGATTAGATTCCCCATATGAGGTATGCTGGTTCAGAATTTGATATATATACTTTTGCATGACTCGGTCCTGTTTCTCTTTCTCTTTCTTTTGTCCTTTTGCAGCATTTTTGCAACTCATTAGAAGTAGCTAATCTGAAGGACATTACATTTAACAATTGTAGTATGTTTATGTACTCCCTGCCATTGATAGTGGATTTTGCCTTTTCTTGTTAGGACTACAACTGTATCCTCTTCTTAAGGGACATTTCTCCACATGGGGTTGTAAGTACCCTAAAACACTAATATTACTTATTCCAGGTAAAAGAATCCTCTTACCTTTTCTCCTCCATCTCTACCCTGTACAGCCCTTTCTTTCTCTTTTTCTTTCTGTTTTCATTATTGATTTTTTGTCTTCACTAGGAGATATCATTTTCTACATGGGCTGTAGAAATTTCTCTGATTCATCTCCATAAAAGGAAAAGCATTTAATTTGGTATATTGTCTCATCATATACACCGTATTATATCCTCAATTGAGGAATATTGTGTGTTTGTGCCGTATTGTGATATATGACGTTTTTAATATATCTCTGTTTATACCTAGTGAATGACTTATAAAGAATCAATTCACACATATCAAAATCCGAGATTCATCATATGAATCAGGGTTCCAGAATGATTTCTTTCTGATCTGACTCAACTAGGAGTATTGTGTTTCCTAGGTATGCTCTTTTGAGTATCTTTTCTTTTGTGAATGTATCCTCTACCTTATGTAATGTACATGTATCTCTAATGTATTTCTTTTTTGTTGTGTCAAAACATTTGTAGATCTCTGTTTATTCCCCTGAAGAAGACTTTCTATTAAGTCGAAACGTTGGGGTTGCTATATCCATTTATGCAAAAAAGCAGAAATAAATAAAAGAAGTTTTTCTGCTACAAAACGGACTCAATTTTTTCTTAAGTGTGTGCCAACTATACTATAAACTAGTCACATATTTTTTTGAGCACCACATACTGAGGTGAGCCAAGATCTTCTTATACCTTTCTGTTCCCTCACCGACCTCTCAAGCTCACCCCTCTTCCTATCCGACCACCACCTGTTGACCTTCTCCTCCCTCTTTCCCCCTACCTCACCCCCCCTCCGAAACTCAGTCACCAGCGCAGAAACCTTAAACTTATCGATTTCAACTCACTCTCTTACTCCCTTCTCCCTCTCACAGACCTTGCCTCCTCACCCGACGTTAACACTGCTGCCAGCCTCTACAACTCCACACTAATTGCTGCTCTCGACCAGGCTGCCCCCTCACCCACACCAAAACCCGCACACTCAGACAATCCTGGCTCACCTCTCTCACAAAAGAGCTTCGCCGAACGTCCAGGGTCGCTGAACGGAGATGGAAGAAATCCCACTCCACGGCCCACCTCACCATCTACAAGTAATCCCTCTCCAACTTCAAGGACGCACTCACCGCCGCAAAGCAAACCTATTTCTCTTCTTTAATCAACACACTGTCCCGAAACCCCAAACAACTATTTAAAACCTTCAACTCCCTTCTCCGTCCCCCGGCACCTCCTCCTTCCCCCCTCATCTCCGCCGACGACTTCGCCACCTTTTTCAAACACAAGATTGACAAAATTAGAGAAAGCTTTGGCCCAACGTTCCCCCAACCCACCACCATTACTGCCCAACCCTCCTCGACCAAGAGAAGCTTCTCCAACGTGACTGAAGCCCAGCTCTCCACCCTCCTGTCACGATCTCACCTCACCACCTGCGCCCTCGACCCACTCCCTACCCATCTCATCCCAAACCTCACCACTACCCTCATTCCTGCCCTAACCCACCTCTTCAACCTATCACTCACTACTGCCGTCTTTCCCTCATCCTTCAAACATGCCTTGATCTCACCCATCCTCAAAAAACCCTCCCTCGACCCATCATTCGTCGCCAACTACCGCCCAATATCCCTTCTCCCTTTCGCTTCCAAACTACTCGAACAACACGTCCACTCTGAACTGTCCTCCTACCTATCCTTCCGCACCCTCTTCGACCGCCTGCAATCCGGTTTCCGACCCGACCACTCCACTGAAACAGCCCTCACTAAAGTCACCAATGACCTTCTGACCGCGAAGCAGAAAAAACACTACTCCGTCCTCCTCCTCCTCGACCTATCCGCCGCCTTCGACACAGTCGACCACTCTCTCCTACTCTAAATCCTAGAATCCCTTGGTATCACTGACCTCGCCCTCTCCTGGATCTCCTCATATCTTACGGACCGCACTTTCAGTGTCACCCACTCCCACACCTCTTCCTCGTCCTACCCCCTTACTGTCGGCGTCCCCCAGGGATCGGTACTGGGACCGCTACTTTTTTCCATCTACACCCTCGGCCTAGGTCAACTCATTGAGTCCCACGGCCTCCAGTACCATCTCTACGCCGACGACACCCAGATCTACCTCTCCGGGCCCGACATCACTTCCCTTCTGTCCAAAATCCCCCAATGCCTGTCTGCCATCTCATCTTTCTTCTCTGCTCGCTTCCTCAAGTTGAACATGGACAAAACAGAGTTTATTGTCTTCCCCCCCAGCCGTCCTCCCCCTCTGCCAGACCTGTCAATACGAGTCAACGACTGCTCCCTCTCCCCAGTCCCCCACGCAAAGTGCCTCGGGTCACTCTTGACTCTTCCCTCTCCTTCAAGCCCCACATCCAAGCCCTCGCCACCTGCTGCCGACTCCAACTCAAGAACATCTCACGTATCCGCCCGTTTCTTAATCATGACACTGCCGAAACTCTCGCCCACGCCCTCATCATCTCCCGCCTCGACTACTGCAACCTACTGCTCACCGGTCTCCCCGCCTCCTCCCTTGCACCTCTCCGCTCTATCCTAAATTCAGCTGCCCGTCTAATCCACCTGCCTCCTCGCTACTCCCCTATCTCCCCTCTCCGCATGGCACTCCACTGGCTCCCCACCTCCCTAAGACCTCGCTTTAAAATCCTAACCCTGACCTACAAAGCCATCCACAACCTGTCCCCCCCTACATCTCCGACATGGTCTCCCGATACCAACCCGAACGCAACCTGCGCTCCTCACAAGAACTCCTCCTCTCCTCCCCCCTCATCTCATCCTCCCACAACCGCATACAAGACTTCTCCCGCGCCACCCCTAGACTCTGGAACTCTCTCCCCCAACACGTCAGACACTCGCCTACCCTTAAGAGCTTCAAAAAGAACCTGAAAACTCATCTATTTCAACAAGCCTACAACCTATGATGAGACCCAGCGCCGCTCCACCAAACGCTTAGCGCTCCCCCCCCTATCGTGTTCCCCCTACCCCTGTAGACTGTGAGCCCTCGTGGACAGAATCCTCTCCCGTCGTGTATCAGCAAGCCTTGACTGCTCATATGTACTGTACCTGTCGTTGTTACCCCCACTTCTTATGTAAAGCGCCATGGAACCAATGGCGCTATATAAATCTATTATATAATCACGAATGGGTTTTTTGCCCCTTTTGAGTCCGCTCACGCTGCGAGTCAGCGTGGTCATGTGGATACGACCGAAGCATTGGCCGCGCAGTGGCCATTGCGATCAGTTCTAAGGCGACTCGCTATGCCCGCGCAGCGGGCATGGCGAGTCACCTTAGCAGCGCGAAGCATTGGCCGCGAAGCGGCCATTGCGAGTCAGAGACTCGCTCTGCTAGAATCCCGATGCATGTGCATCGGGCACCCAGCTAGTAAATAATAATAATAATAAAACATATGTAGGTGAAAATGATAATAAAAATGTCTACTTGTAAAAACCAAGCCCCCACTCAGGTCTATCATCTGTCAGTGTAAAATTAGAAGGTTTCCACACTATTAGTGTCACAAAATGTCTTGAAAAACAATCCAGGAAAATCACCTCCCCTAATTCATATCTCTCCATCACTTCTGAGCCTTTTATAGTGTGCCCAAACTACATATAGCATATATGTATAGTATATCCCAAAAGTGAGCACACCCTGTGAAGACACAGCTTTTCTCAACTCATGTCGGGGGGTCAATGTTCTTAATTTGGCCAGTCGTATAGGTCTTTTGTTATCTCATGTTTGCTAAGACATTATTTCTTGCCAGATGATTTGGAGTCTTATTGTCCTAAGTTTGTGCATTGCTAAGTTAATGTAAATGACTTCACCCCTTCACCCACTCTGTCTATATCACTCAGAGGAATTATGCAGATATTGCATTGAAATGCCCACCGCCAACCAATATGAACCCAGCCTTATTCCACCAATCCTGGAAGAACACAATATACCCTGAGGTGTAGGCTTGGGAAATAAGGTCTTGTTTCAGTCACCATGAGTCATACGCTTTGTGGCCTCAGTCTAGGGACTTCAGCCCCGACTAGAGGACCACCAGAACTGGATTAATTCTGCAGGAGTTCAGCCTGGGATTCTTGAATTTGGTTGAAATATCAGAGACTACATAAGGAAGATACCCAGGTTGGGACAATTCGGTCACCTGCCTACAGGCTACACCACCGATAAAGCAGCCACAGCCGGTCACTGAGAGGAATCTGTGACTTCTCTACATTCAGTGGTTACTACTCACCTGGGCGGTGATCTGTAGGGATCTCCTCTGTCCTCCGCTCATCACCCCTCACATAGGTCTCTGGAGGATTAATATGGGGCAGATCTTCACCCTAAAACAAATAGTAACATAGTAACATACATAGTAACTTAGTATTTAAGGTTGAAGGAAGACCTTAAGTCCATCTAGTTCAACCCGTAGCCGAACATGTTGATCCAGAGGAGGCAAAAAATACCCATGTGGCAACACTAAGCTCCACATTGGGGAAAAAATTCCATCCTGACTCCAGATACGGCAATCAGACTAGATCCCTGGATCACCGCCCGATCAAAGAATCTAGTATATATATAACCGGTAATATTATTGCTTTCATGAAAGGCATCCAGGCCATTGTTAGATGTTAGTAGTGACTCGCTCATTACACCATCATGTAGCAGAGAGCTCCATAGTGTCACTGCTCTTACAGTAAAGAATCCGCGTCTGTGATTATGATTAAACCTTCTTCCTCCAGACGTCTCAAGCCCCCTTCTCCCCGTCTCTGTAGAGGACGCCCCTTGTCCACGTCTCTGTAGAGGACGCCCCCTTGTCCCCGTCTCTGTAGAGGACGCCCCCTTGTCCCCGTCTCTGTAGAGGACGCCCTTGTCCCTGTCTCTGTAGAGGACGCCCCCTTGTCCCTGTCTCAGGCCTAAGAGTAAAAAGATCATTAAAAAGGTCTCTGTACTGTCCCCTCATATATTTATACATTATTATAAGATCACCCCTAAGCCTTCGTTTTTCCAAACTAAATAACCCCAAGTTTAATAACCTGTCTTGGTATTGCAGACTCCCCAGTCCTCTAATAATCTGTCTTGGTATTGCAGACCCTTCAGTCCTCTAATAACCTGTCTTGGTATTGTAGACCCTTCAGTCCTCTAATAACCTGTCTTGGTATTGCAGACCCCTCAGTCCTCTAATAACCTGTCTTGGTATTGCAGACCCCTCAATCCTCTAATAACCTGTCTTGGTATTGCAGACCCCTCAGTCCTCTAATAACCTGTCTTGGTATTGCAGACCCCTCAGTCCTCTAATAACCTGTCTTGGTATTGCAGACCCCTCAATCCTCTAATAACCTGTCTTGGTATTGCAGACCCCTCAGTCCTCTAATAACCTGTCTTGGTATTGCAGACCCCTCAGTCCTCTAATAACCTGTCTTGGTATTGCAGACCCCTCAGTCCTCTAATAACCTGTCTTGGTATTGCAGACCCCTCAGTCCTCTAATAACCTGTCTTGGTATTGCAGACCCCTCAGTCCTCTAATAACCTGTCTTGGTATTGCAGACCCCTCAGTCCTCTAATAGCCTGTCTTGATATTGCAGACCCCTCAGTCCTCTAATAACCTGTCTTGGTATTGCAGACCCCTCAGTCCTCTAATAACCTGTCTTGGTATTGCAGACCCCTCAGTCCTCTAATAACCTGTCTTGGTATTGTAGACCCCCCAGTCCTCTAATAACCTGTCTTGGTATTGCAGACCCCCAGTCCTCTAATAATGTGTCTTGGTATTGCAGACCCCTCAGTCCTCTAATAACCTGTCTTGGTATTGCAGACCCCTCAGACCTCTAATAACCTGTCTTGGTATTGCAGACCCCTCAGTCCTCTAATAACCTGTCCTGGTATTGCAGACCCCTCAGTCCTCTAATAACCTGTCTTGGTATAACCTGTCTTGGTATTGCAGACCCCTCAGTCCTCTAATAACCTGTCTTGGTATTGCAGACCCCCCAGTCCTCTAATAACCTGTCTTGGTATTGCAGACCCCTCAGTCCTCTAATAACCTGTCTTGGTATTGCAGACCCCTCAGTCCTCTAATAACCTGCCTTGGTATTGCAGACCCCTCAGTCCTCTAATAACCTGTCTTGGTATTGCAGACCCCTCAGTCGTCTAATAACCTGTCTTGGTATTGCAGACCCTCAGTCGTCTAATAACCTGTCTTGGTATTGCAGACCCCTCAGTCCTCTAATAACCTGTCTTGGTATTGCAGACCCCTCAGTCCTCTAATAACCTGTCTTGGTATTGTAGACCCCCCAGTCCTCTAATAACCTGTCTTGGTATTGCAGACCCCCAGTCCTCTAATAATGTGTCTTGGTATTGCAGACCCCTCAGTCCTCTAATAACCTGTCTTGGTATTGCAGACCCCTCAGTCCTCTAATAACCTGTCTTGGTATTGTAGACCCTTCAGTCCTCTAATAACCTGTCTTGGTGTTGCAGACCCCTCAGACCTCTAATAACCTGTCTTGGTATTGCAGACCCCTCAGTCCTCTAATAACCTGTCCTGGTATTGCAGACCCCTCAGTCCTCTAATAACCTGTCTTGGTATAACCTGTCTTGGTATTGCAGACCCCTCAGTCCTCTAATAACCTGTCTTGGTATTGCAGACCCCCCAGTCCTCTAATAACCTGTCTTGGTATTGCAGACCCCTCAGTCCTCTAATAACCTGTCTTGGTATTGCAGACCCCTCAGTCCTCTAATAACCTGCCTTGGTATTGCAGACCCCTCAGTCCTCTAATAACCTGTCTTGGTATTGCAGACCCCTCAGTCGTCTAATAACCTGTCTTGGTATTGCAGACCCCTCAGTCGTCTAATAACCTGTCTTGGTATTGCAGACCCCTCAGTCCTCTAATAACCTGTCTTGGTATTGCAGACCCCTCAGTCCTCTAATAACCTTGGCCGCTCTTCTCTGGACCCGCTCTAGTTCAGCTATGTCTTTCTTATACACCGGAGACCAGAATTGTACACAGTATTCTAAGTGTGGTCGCACTAGTGACTTGTATAGAGGTAAAATTATGTTCTCCTCATGAGCATCTATGCCTCTTTTAATGCATCCCATTATTTTATTTGCCTTTGCAGCAGCTGCCTGACACTGGCCACTAAATGTGAGTTTGTCATCTACCCATACACCCAGGTCTTTTTCATTGACAGTTTTGCCCAGTGTTTTACAATTAAGCACATAATTATACCTTTTATTTCCTCTGCCCAAGTGCATGACCTTACATTTATCCCCATTAAAACTCATTTGCCATTTATCAGCCCAAGCTTCTAGTTTACATAAATCCTCCTGTAATATAAAATTGTCCTCCTCTGTATTGATTACCCTGCAAAGTTTAGTGTCATCTGCAAATATTGAGATTCTACTCTGTATGCCTCCTACAAGGTCATTAATAAATATATTAAATAGAAGAGGGCCCAACACTGACCCCTGTGGTACCCCACTGTTAACTGTGACCCATTCTGAGTGTGTTCCATTAATGACCACCCTTTGTTTCCTATCACTGAGCCAGTTCTTAACCCACTTACACATATTTTCCCCTATCCCCATTGCTCTCATTTTATGTATCAACCGAATTGTCAACATTTATTGTTACTTGTATTGTTACTATGTTACTTGTCCTAGTCTGCCCTTTTAGCATGTAAAGCGCCATGGAATATAATGGCGCTATATAAATAAATAATAATAATAATGTGACACCGTATCAAAAGCTTTTGAAAAGTCCATATACACCACGTCCACTGCATTTCTTTGGTCCAGTCCAGAA